>JAVQKI010140842.1:0-11678 GCA_036025975.1 Nematalosa erebi
ATTTCAGTGCCCCTTGCAATAATATATCTGATTTCTAACATACACTGTAAAAAAATAAATAACAATAATTTGTTCCCACTGACTTTTCAAGTAAGCTTTACTTTGTCTTTTTTTTACAGTGTACAGTATATGAAAGAAGTAACAACACTATACACTAAGCATAAACTTACAAAATGACTTGGATCTGTTGCAACCACTGTTAAACGATTTAGCACTCTGATAGGTCGGGATCTCCCCTAAAAAATAAACACACATGGAGTAAGAAAACCTCACCAAAAATAAAAGCTTCACATGCAGTTAAGGGCAATGTGTTAATGGAACAATCATCACCTGCACAACAGGCAGCTTGTCGAAAAGATCTGCGATGCTTGATGGCTTTGGTATTTCCTAAAGGATGACAGAATGTACAGTATTTTACGATAATATCAACGCCAACTTTGAGGTTATGATTGCCTCAAGTTTTGTAATGCCTTACCGGTTTCTTCTGCTGACTCTCCAATGTGTAATTTATAGCTACTGTGGAATATCCGACTTAAAACACAAAATCAATTAATCATAAATGGCAGTCTTAATGGCATTGGCAAGCGAAGTAGAACTTGAACTTCAGTAACGTAACCGAATGCAACTGCTACAAAAATAAAATGACACTGTAACCATCACGTGCTTCCCATCATTTTTAATCAACATGAAGTAAATGAGGAGGAAATTAATCCAGTCCTTCATTATCATCATTAACGTTACTGGCTAACAAAATGACTGAATGACCCTAGCAGTAACTTCTTTTACTGTCTATGGCAGAAACGTTAACAGACTCACAGTATCACGTTAACCACACAATGCTATGTTCTACTGAAACGGCGGAGGGTATACTTACGATGAGCAGCGGTTTCAATTACATTTTGAAGCGTTTTCTTATCTTTTGTAAAATTGATGTTAAGATCCATGAACGTAGCCATTCTGCAACCATGTGTGTCTGAAGTTGTAATGAGAACTGTGGGAAATGTAGTTTTGGGTAAATAGAACTACAACTTCCGCTCCCAGGAGTCTTTGCAACTGAAATGATCTTTCTGATTGGTGAAGTTTAAATACAAAACCGCGGTGGATAATCTGATGTCTGAAGTGCCGCTGTCGACAATATCTGTTTCAATGGATATCTATGTGAACACTCTTCATGTATTAAGAAACCACATGTAAAGGTGTGTTGTTATATATTGCATCGCACTACATAAACAACATCCGTAGACTAAGCTCGGGAAATAGAAACAGCTCGACAGCACCCAATGTTAACAAATCGACAATAACGCATGCCAGTCTGTGGGTAACGAGCTTGTGTTTTTGTAGCCAGCTAGCTAACTGGTTAAACCTACCAGCTAAATGAATTGATTTGCGAGATTGGTAGAGTAGTTGCAAGATAAAAAGTTAAAGAGATCTTTCTTTGCTTTTGTATTTTACTTACTTTTGTAAACATTTTCGCATTACAAAGGCTTAATGAAAGGCATTTTGTGAGATTGGCTGACGTTATGTTCTGTCTTCTGTAGCTAGCCAGGATGATGGAATCATGCTTAAATTATAAACCCGAAAGGGTAACTGCTATAACAGTCGAAGATCTCAAGAAAGACTTGTCGGATGATTTCTCCAATATTTCAACATCGTCTCAGGTAAGATGACTTCGAAGTTTCTATTCAAAGTCAGAATGTTACTAGATGGATTGGTGATGCTTTGCACTAACGTTATATAAACAAAGGTGTGCAGGAGCCGCTATCAGCAGAACCAACTTTCGTTGATAATGTTTTCCTTAGGAGTCGCTGTCAGACAAAGAACACTTGCAGGTGTACCTCCGCGTAAGGCCATTTACTAACACTGAACAAGAAGCTGGAGAATCTCAGGTAATTGTTGTTCCGAATATTGATTGTTGTTGTTGTTGTTGTTGTTGTATTTGCAATGCATCCTTCACCGTTGCAATGTGATAATTGTTTGCTCTGTTGTCCGATTTGGTATCTGAACTAGCCCGCTGTTTGTTTTTTTCTCAAAATATCAGGAATGTGTAGAAGTTGAGGGTCCAGATACTGTGGTGCTAAAGGCACCCAGGACATCTTTGTCATCCCGACTCAGCGAGAAACCAGTGCAGACAGCTCAGAGGTTCCGTTTCTCTAAGGTAGGTGGGGACATGAGTAAATACCATTTCAATTGTATTTTTCTTTCACCTTTACATTGATTTATATCTGTCTAAGTTGTATCATTTCATTTGTGAGGCATTTTGTAAGCCTTTTTCGTAGTGTTGTACTGGGTTAGATTCATTAGTTGATGCCTACCTACATCACTCCTCTCAAACTTTCGTAAAGGTCTATGGCCCAGACACCACCCAGCGACAGATGTTTGATGGCACTGCTAAAGGCCTGGTGAAAGATGTTCTAGAGGGAGGAAATTCCCTTATCTTCACATATGGAGTGACTAATGCTGGGAAGACATTTACATTTCTTGGTGAGAAGCTGTCATGCATGCAGCATTTGAGCATTCTATATTTATATTTTGTACCATCTTGATGGTGAGAAGTTGTTGGATAAGTGTTGAAATAATCTTAGTTGGATGTTTTCATGTTGCAGTCAGTAACTTTTCTTGCCTACCTGGGTCTCCTTCGTCAGACATCACAGTCTCCTCACAAGTAGAGTTGGCAAAAAACCCGGTAGTCTGTAGTTTTTCTTATTGGCATTTAACGCGCCCTGGTTCAAGCAGTAAGGTGAAAATTTGTATGCGAAAATCATTGTTTGTTTTTTGCCAACCCAGCCCAACAGAACATGAGGAGATAACCTTGTCATTGGGTCAGCTGAGTTAAAATACTCGTCTTTGATTTTTGACGAAAATGTTAAGTTTGTGTAGTCAAAATCAGTGTTGCTACCAAAAAGCTAAAGCAGGAATTAGAGCAAACTTCAGAGTGTCAGTTGACACAAGTGACAATCCAGACTCGAGACAGGTGACCATGGTTACTGAATAACTCCTTACTTACCTCGTTTTCGTGTAACTTCCCGCTACAGTTATAGTCCCTTAAACAGCCTGTTCACACTACTTTGCTAATTATAGTGGTCAAACTCTTCTATTATCAGTATATTTTACACTGAACATTGTACATGTATGTTAACCAAAGTTAACTCCCTGATTATTATGTACAATTATCACTTGCTTTGGTGAAGCACTATCAAAGAGACCTGGGAGGAGGGTTTTGTGAAGTCCAGTCTGGCTTCCTGGCAAAGGTGTAGCAACAGTCAACTATTTGAGATATAAGGGGTTTGAAGACCACACAGACACGCTCAACAGGTAGTTTTTAGTGACTGTGAACAAATGCGGAGACCTCTTAGACTGTTAATTAGCCATTGGCTGTGTTATTTTGTTGATGCCGAAACGTCATTCATTTTCCCCAATGGACTTTTCCCTTGAGAGCCTGAACGTTCAAAATGCTAATTCGCCACACACAAAATGACTGTGCCGGCTTGCCAACTCTATTATGATGATTTAAAACTCTTCTTTTTTTAAGTTAAAACATCCACAAATTAAAAGAAATAGTACCAGAATGTGTGGAAACCACCCTATTGACATTATGTGAAAAGTGTCTAAGCTCCATGATATAAGTAAAAAAAAAAATTGAAGAAAGTCATTTCACTTATTGAAATGACATTGAAGTTGTTGTTTGTTTTTTTGGTTTATTTGTTGTTTTCTCGTTAATTATAGGACCTGAGGCAGATGGTGGAATTGTGCCACGGTCCTTAAGGGTTATTTTCCACAGTATTGAGGGCCACATATACACGCAGAATAACATAAAGCCCCTCAGGTGTATGGACTTCACCAGACTCACCAAAGACCAGCAGGAGGAAGAGTCGACCAACAAGAAGAACCTACTTAGACGCTTGAAAGAGGTAACACACATTTAACTTCTACATCTCTCTCTCATTCTCTCTCTTTCTTTTTTCTTTCTCTCTCTCTCGCTTTCACTTGTCATTCCTCATTCTATCTCCTCCTCTGCACCTCTGCCCCCTCATCACTTTGTGTTTATTCACTTTGCTCACAGCGATAAGTTTAATGTCTTTCTTTTTCCCTATCTAGACTGACGCTCAAAAAAGCATTACATGCAAAACAATATTGGAAGGTAAGTATACTCACCTGTACAAAGTGCGCAAGAATTCATAAGAAAAACATCAGTGGGATACTGCTTTAGAACTACATGTTTTTGTGATGGGTATTTATTTACCCACTCACTTACGTATTCATACTTTCTTTCTTTCATTCATCCACATTCTCAATCATTCTGAAACACAGGTTCAACCTCCAGTGATATTGATATGCAGACAGAGGAAGATAGTATCATTTTGGAGAGCGACTCAAACACAAAGTATTCTGTGTGGGTCTCCTTCTGTGAGATCTACAACGAGACCATTCATGACTTGCTGGAGGGCCTGCCAAATGGTCCGCTGAAGAGAACAGCCCTCCGTCTTTCGCAAGATGTGAAGGGAAACACTTTTGTCAAAGGTGAGGTTAATGGCCCATTGCATTCACATTATGTGAGATATGCCATGTCTTGTATGACATGACGCATCTAAAAATAACAACAAAAGCCCTTTCTACAGCGAATCATTTTATTGGTGGCCTTTTTACGTTTTGTATTTTTTGACAGATCTCAAATGGATTCAAGTCAACAGTGCTGATGAGGCATACAGAGTATTAAAAATCGGACGGAAGAACCAGAGTTTCTCCTCCACGAAGCTCAACAACGTCTCCAGCAGAAGGTACCACTTATTTGAGATTAATGACGACACAGCCTGTAGCATAATTAGCAACATCAATTTTATTATAGTGTATTTAATAACTGTCTTGCTGATAAAGTAATATTTCTGCTCTTTGTAATACTCATTAGCAATGACCTATGTGCACAAAATATTAAATTGACCTTCATTTTCTAAATCCCCCGTGAAGCCATAGCATATTTTCCATCCGCATTCTGAGAATTGAAGATATTGGTGTGCCTCGAGTCCTGACCATAAGCGAGTAAGTGAGACTTTTATGATAAAGCAATTTAAAGGGATGCAATTGGCTCTGACTGAGACAGATTTTATCCACAATCCCTAGACTTGGCTTTGTGTTTGTTTATGTTCGGTGGTATGAGAGAGAGAATGTTTATTTTACCTGCTGGCTACACGGCTTGAGTGCACGACTAAGCTCTCTTTTCAATGCCCCTAAAGACCAAATGGTCCGTTGTCTAACTCTCCCGTCTCATCTACACGTCAGGTTGTCACTGTGTGACCTGGCCGGGTCAGAGAGATGTGCCAAAACCCAGAACAAAGGTGAGCGTCTGAAGGAGGCAGGAAACATCAACACCTCTCTGCTGACCCTGGGGAAATGCATCACTGCACTCCGACTCAACCAGAGTCAGCCAAAGTGAGTGAACCTTTTTTTTTTTTTCTTGCCACTCAAATTCATAAAGACAATTTGATGATGTAAATGAGTGAAATATCCACCACAAGTGGCCGGAGTTCCACATATTGAATAATAAATCTAGACTTAGATCAGTGATAATTTATTCATACCCTTTTGGTTCCAAATTACACACAGCTATATCCATTACTTTACACATCTTGTGTCCATTTCATTAGGCAGTTACAGCCATTAGGTGGCCCATGCGCCCAGGCAAATCTGCCAGTGAAAGCATATTAGGAATATTAAGATGGTGAAGGTGTGTTAACCCAAAGGGAAAAACACACACTCACTCACTCATGCATACACACATACTCAGACCCCTGCAGGACTCAAAATGTTGATGTCTCCCCTAATGCGTAATGTTTGCTGCACAGATACCAGCCCCACATCCCATTCCGGGAGAGTAAGCTCACGCATTACCTGCAGGGCTTCTTCTGTGGCAGAGGCAAAGCCTGCATGATCGTTAACATCAACCAGTGTGCATCCATGTACGACGAGACGCTCAACGTCCTCAAGTTCTCCGCCGTCGCACAAAAGGTACGTAGGAAAGTAGGAGATGGCACTCTCTTCAAGGATAAATTAAAATCTTACTCATTGTTCTATTCTCATTATTCATTATGTTCCCTTTTCTGGAAGGAATTAACATTTATATCCATTCAAATTCAAATCCAAAATGTAATTTAATTAAAAAAAAAGAAGAAGAAGAATTTAAATAAAATCCAACTAGTTGTGTACGTATGTACGTTTTGCAGATCATATGTAGCTGACCATGATTTTTTGTGTTGTAGGTCGTGGTTCTTACCACGCGGCCCATGGTACCAAAACCAGAAAAGTCTGGCCGAGAGGTGTCATTCATCATCAATGATGCTGACCGCCGCCACCTGTGGGCCAAACGGAGGAGCACACTCATGGCCTGGGAGACCACTCTGGAGGACGTGCAGGAGGACGAGGACGATGAGGAGGAGGAGGAAGAAGAAGATAGCGCTGATGAGACTGTGGCTGAGGGCACTGTCCTGGAGGCCGGAGATGAAGATTTGTGTGAGGTAGATGGATAAGAAATTGAGTCTTTATTGTCCACAAGGGATATTTGTTCTCTGTATTTCTGGGGTCTCACTCAATCACTTACTTGCATGCATGCATATAAAGCCATGTGGCGATTGTTGGTGCAGACACAGTAACCAAGATGGCTGCAGAGTGAAGGGACTTGCCTTAAAAGGACTTAAAGTAAAAAGGGTTATACTTACTGCAAAGTTTGGCAGGTTTGTCGAAATGGACACTGCACTTAAAGGTGAACTATGAGATCCTGCATGATGTCACTTCTGTTGACCTTCCACGCAAATACTAAAATACCAAACAAAACGCTACACTCAAATTCACGCTACTAAATGAATTTTGCTCACTGCCCCCCCACCCCCCCAACCGTCTAGTTGGTGTTTGGCTGGAACGTAGTTGAAGTTGTGGTGCACAGCCTGTGAGGTTTGAGGTTTACAGCCCCTGTGTCGTCTCCTGAGACTGGGCTTTTTCACAACGTATTCAGGGGGCAGGCAGCAAGCTGATCAAGGGGAGAAGCCTACGAACTGAGATAAAGAAATTGCGCTAAAAACCGTGCAAGATCTAATAGTGCACCTTTAACAGCATGTCCCATACTAATATATGAATGTATACAGTAGCATTTTCAGTGAACCAATTACAAAAGTTTATAAAGTTATGGCAAGTGGTCAACAGCTGAACATATGTTGTTGCATTTCTTAATTTTTATGTGTTAATAATCTCTGAGAAATATGTCCTGTCATCTTTGCCAATGTGTATAGCATATGTCAATTTATAGGTATGTTTTGAATTACTAAAGACATTGCTGTCACATTGCCAGCATGAGACAGCCTAACGCTTTAGTCACCTATAGGCTATAATTAAACCAGCTCCTGGTTGTGGCTGGGAAGTTGAGAGTTGTCACCATATGACACGTGCATCATTATCCAGTGTGATGAGTGCTCGCGTGTGCTCCCACTCATGTGAGATGTGTTTCATTACAGGCCCAGCGTGCAGAGATCCAGCAGCTGAAGGTCAAACTGACCCAGCAGCAGGAGGAGAACGTCAGTATGGAGTCTCGCATCCGGGAGGAAGTGACTTCGGAGTTCATGGAGCTCTTCTCTAAGATGGAGAGCGATTACAAGTAAGGGCGTGGAGGGGCGTTGTTTGTGTTTGTTTGTGTGTTTGTGTGTGTAACTATTTTGTTGAGTTAAATTTTAGGGTGGATTTTTGAATTTTAGAATAGGCTATTAAACTTAATCTGACCTGTTTGACACATTGCATTTCTTGCGAGTGGATAGTTTTAAACAAGTGTGCATTTTTGATCCCTTTCTCTCTCCGTAGTGAGCGTCTTCAGAAGGAGAAGGAGATCATCGAGGAGCGAGCAGAGCGGCGGTTGGAGATCCTGAAGGACCTGGTCAAGAGGAACGCCAGTGAATTTGCCGCAGCGACTGCAGAAGAAGCAACAGAGGTAAAAGATGAGAAATTATTCCTCACCAAACCTCTTTGACCATAATATTTCCTGTACTCCGAGGCCATAGCAAGAACGACACGAAATTTAGCAAATTAAACAGAAATTAATCTAAGGTTAACCACAGAGTGGTTTTACCATTTTTTGCACAATTTTAGAATTTAATTTCATATGAAGCCTGTAAATAACTACAAAGTGTGCTTTAGGGCAGGGGTTCCCAACCTCTTTGGCTTGCGTGCTGCTTGGAAATGACAAGAAGGTCGACCACATTTTATTTATTTATTTATTTATTTATTGATTGATTGAAAAGTTTATTTAGATGGGGAAATGTACCTCTCTGTGCCGCACAAGTAAAGCCTGGTTACACCAAGTTATGCTATACGTATGCTTTTGTTGAAATTTTGTTCAACTTTTACATTGTCTTCTGATATTGTGTGTTTTGTCAGGAGGAGCGGATGGAGTTCATGGACAACGTGATCGAGGCCATGCGCAGCGACCTGGCCAAGATCAAGCGCGATGCCGCGGATGTGCAGACATGCCTGGTGTCAGCGGAGTCGCCTTCAGCCGTGGCCAACCTCCGTAAGCAGGTGGATGACCTGGCCGAAGAGCTCCTCACCAGCCAACAGCACCTAAGCCTTAAGACCAGCGGTAAGGCCATACACAAAGATCACACTTAAAAATGTCTTTGGGACAGTAGCTATTTGAAAAGCATAATAGATTTAATAAAATATCATCATGCAGAAATACTGGAAATATTTGATGCAGGGATCTCTGTGTTTGTATTTTTGTTTTGTTTTTATAATTAAAAAGCTGAATTATTTTGGTCAGTAGGGGTTATGAGTTATTGTCTCTGTAAATGGCCACTTCACCTACAGACCCTCGTACTTGCTCCAAATTCACCCCAAATGTTCTTGTTGACTTACCAGCAAGTTCGTTATTGAGTTCTGTTCCTAAAAAGAGCACTTACCCCCTTTTTAGTACAGCCTCAATTCATTGCACCCCTAGTGCTTTAAAGCCTTATTTTCAGGCTGCTTAGCTGAAAGTGCACAGTAAATGCCTCTCTTTTTTTTTTTTTTCAAGAAAAAGATGTAGCCTCATACTGTATCTATGCATGAGAACAGATGTCTGTGTATTGGAAGCCGTTGAGTGTGTTCTGTTCGGCTTCCTCCCCCAGAGCTGGAGAGCATGCAGGTGGAGGCACAGCAGTCCAGTGAGCGGCTGCAGGGTCTTCAGGAGGTACTCTCACATCTATTGCCCTTTCCTGTTGCCTTATTCTCACCTCAGCGCTTTCTCACCGTCAAAGGTATGCTATTGCTCGTTTTCTTTTTTTTATCTCAATGTTCTCTCTCTCTCTTGTCTTCTGTCTCTCTTTCCCTCTTTCTTTCTCTGCCCCCCTTCCTTTTTTCCTAGACATATGAGTGTCAGACATTGAAAGTTCAGGAGCTCATGGGCATGTGCCTTGAGAAGGATGGAATGATTGCCAAACTACAGAAGGCTCTGGACCACAGCATAGACGTCACCACCAAAGATGTAAGTGCAGTGTGTGGACATAAAGAATGTATATACACACACACACACACACAAATGCACGCAAACATGATCATAAACACAACCAAATGATAGAAACACACGTGTATAGACATTACCGCATGCATGTGAGTCTCACACCTGTGGACACACGCACGCACACGCACACACACCTGTATAATTATTGATTGGTGATCACTTTTTTCACAATTTTATGATTGAAAATTCTGACTTGACCCCACCTTTAAAATCTCTCCTCCTGACTTCTCTCCTGCTCCTAATCTCTCCTCAGAGGTCCTTGATTGACACCATCAGAGAGGAGATCTTACACCTAAAGCAGAACTGTAGGTGTGGTGCGACTGATGGCAGTACTGATAATCCCTCTGACCTGAACAAAGACGCCCGCAGGGGTTCAGCAGACGTCCCTGGGGGGATTGACAGCCAGGCAGCAGCAGACGAGACCGGTATGTGCAAGAGACCACACACACACACACACACACACACACACACACACACACGAACACCTCAGCTCACCCCTGAATCCACTTTTATTATACATCTCTGAGGGAGGCCTTTTTAGAACATAATCATGCTAGTGATTAATGGAAATAATGCCCTTTATCCCCATGCATTCTTTAGCCTCTTGAAGCTGGTGCTGCTGCTTTTTCCATTTTCGTTGTTTCTGGTCAACAGAGCTAATTGCGCTCATTGAAAGCTTTTTTAGGATTTAGACATTTAGTGCCTTCAACCCACACTGGGCTTAGAGAAATGTTACCGAGGGGGTGCACAAATTATGCTTAGTGGCCGTGGGATTGTGGAGAAAGATTGGATTGTGTTTCTCTTTGTCCTGTGCCTCACTTTCAGTCTGTGCCTGTGTCTGTGTGTCGATGTAGAAAAGCTGCATGCTGATATTGAGCGACTGTTGGCAGAAGCGGAGGCCAAAGATGAGCGTCTGGACGAGCTCGGCCACAAGCTTTTCTCGCTTGAGCAGAATGTCCAGGAGCTGACAGCGGCGCTAGCCGACGAGACGCAGCTCCACGAGGCTGCTCTGGCCTCGCTCGACAGGGAGCGTCTGGAGATGGCCTCGCTGGAGGCCGAGAAGAATGCACTGGCCGAGGAGCGCGACAGGCTGCTGGGCGAAATCGCGCAGCTGACCTCAAAGGTCGCTGCCGCGGAGACTGAGGCAACGGGTCGTGCCACGGAGGCCAAGAAAGCAGAGGAAGAGGTGGCAAGGCTCTGCCAGGATCTCCGAACTGCCCATGCGGAAGGAAAGGAACGTGAGCGGGAGGTTCTGGAAAAATCCAAGATGGCCACCGCCCTGGAGCAGGAGGTCGAGAGGCTCAAAGAAAACGCCAGACTGGAGACGAGCCGTATAGAAGAAGAGGTGGTGCGACTCGGCAAGGAGCTTCAAGTGGCACGGGCGCAAGCAAAGGAGCATGAAGAAGAAGCACTGGAAAAGTCCAAGATGGCTGCCACTTTGGAGCAGGAGGTCGAGAGGCTCAAGGAGAAGGCGAGAGTTGAGCCCAGCCAAGCCCATGGCGGCAAACAGACGTTCAGCGAAGCCCTACGGGGCCTCAAGGAGGAGTGCGAGAACCTCGCCAGGGCGTCACTGGGCAAGAACGAGCGCATCAAGGAGCTGGAGAGCGAGCTGGACGAAGCCCGCTCGCAGGTCCGGCAGCTGGAGGAGGTCTGTGGGGAGCTGGAGCAGCTCTGCGACCACCAGCAAACCGAAGCCGAGAGCCGACAGGCCCAGCTGGACGCAGAGCGGCTGGCTCTGGGCGAGGCCAGGAGGCAGCTCCCAGAGCTCCAGGAGGAGACCCAGGGGTTGAGGCAGCAGCTGGCCCACACGGAGGAGCAGCTCCGGGAGTCAGGGGAGCGGAGGGCCGAGCTGGAGAGACAGTTGCAGGAGGCGGAGGCCCAGAGGCATTGCCTAGAGGAGAAACTGAAGGAGGTGCAGAGCCAGAATGGAGGAGAGAAGCAGAGCCAACAGGATGGGGTGGCCACAGTGGAATTGCAAGAGGCTCTCAATCAGCAGAAGGCCAATATGGAAACAGTAACAAGAGAACTTTCAGAGCAAGTTGCCCTATTCTTTCTAAATATTAGTAGCAGATATTAGATATTATTTTTTCTTAAGATTTTTTCTATTAAATGTTAATACTAGATATTAGTAATGTTAAATATTACATTA
>JAVQKI010140937.1:0-13124 GCA_036025975.1 Nematalosa erebi
GGTGGGGGTTAGTGAGCGTACACATATGGGTGCGGGGGCAGTGAGCAAAGTTCATTTAGTAGCTTGAATTTGAGAGTAGCGTTTTGTTTGGTATTTTAGTATTTACGTGGAACGTCAACAGAAGTTACATCATGCAGGATGTCATAGTGCACCTTTAACAGTGTAGGTGTGCTCACCCATGACTAAGGCCTTACATGCCCTAGGATACTAACTACTCCGCATGGTTGCGGAGTGCTGTGAGAATTCAAGTCCACGCAATTTCTCCCAGGATGTAAGTCAATTGTTCCCTACAGTGGTGATCATTCCGCTTTAGCGATGACTAACTCATGCCCAGTCCTGCTATCCCACCTGACGAGATGTGACCCCATTCATGCCATACAGTTCTAGCTGGGCTCCAAAGCATTCACAAATCTGTCAAAACGCCTCCATGCCATCGTCCATTATGTACAGAATGAACCGTGCACTTGTCATGGCTAATGTGACAGCTGACAACTAAATGTGCCGCTGACAGCAACGATATTTATAAACTCTTGGTCAAAGCGAATTAACTCAGATACATCAAAAAAGTAATACGTTGAGTACAGACCTATTTAATTAATTACATTAAAAAAGAGGAAATCGTGAGACTAAAATATATCATGCAGCGTTAGTCGTGACAGTTCAATCAAGACCCTTTAACAACACTTCTGTCACAGAGGAACGATATTGGACTATTATTAGTGATGTACGGCACACTCCAAAACACGAACGCACAAAACTTCTCTTATGGTTTTACACTTTACTGGCCGACTCCCGTTGTGATGCAAGTAATTATTGTTTCATCTTGAAAAAAGGCTCACCCCATTCGCATTTTGGAACCCGACTGCAAACCTCCCGGCATTGGAGGTCTCGATGCTAGCATACTCAAATGCAATTGCTTCTCCATGGTGTACAGCGCGAGCTACAGCCTTCGGTGGAGTCGCCTTGTGCCCCCGGTCCCGTCCACACCATACAATTTCCCCTCAGAACCAGCAGATACTTCCAGCGTTCTTGGGCAAGCGGGCAGGTACAAAATTATGCTTCTTTTTGCCCATGCAGGGTCTCCTCCCACAACATGTCGCGTCTTGAAATAGAACTCTGGGAAATGTAGGCCTCTGTGACCGGTTGAGCGCCTACAGCGTCACAAGTAAGACTTCATTTCCCAGAATACACAAAACCTTCACCAAAACGCTTAGAACTGCTGGAAAGAAATGACGTAATGTTTTACTGAAGAGAGAACGACCTGGTCCTTTGGCAAACCTTATTGGCAAACATCTAGTCCCAGTGCCATGAATACCCTGTCGGTGACTGTAGTTTAAAGGTAACTGACCAGACGGTCCTCTATCATACAAGACTGATCAAATACTGTGTGCACAGTGGTAGGGTATACTCTAATCTTATTATCCATCTCTATTTTATTCTCTGGAGGATAGATAGGCTATAAGGGCTAATAATAATGTAACAAGTTCTCACAGACTAAGCACTTCTATATGGCCTTCACAAGTTTTCATAAACTAAGCACCTCTATCTGGCCTTTACCTCACTGTTGCCCCTGTCAGTGGCGTTAGACCTGTGCAACACAGTATCACAATAGCTTCACAAAAGTATCACAAAAGCAAAACAAAAGATAATTTAAGTTTGGACTTTGCAGTTTCTGTCAGACTTAATACAGAATGATAATACATCATCCTTATGATCTCTGTGGGTCTGCAGGGTTGAGATGGTTTTGAGTTGAACATTCCTTTACCTTTACTGTTACATACAATTTTAAAGTCTTTCTGTTTTAGAAATGGTCCTTAGTCAAAATCTACATGTACCACAGGCCTCTGTGTCGCCACACGAGTCATAGGTTGCAGACAAGGGAGACCCAGCCCTCTATTACACGTCACCCAAGCAAACAGGAGATGGCCAATTGCTGTGAGAAACACACTACCGTCAGTGTGTGGATCTTGTAAGGCAGTTGACAGTTTAAGCAAGTCTCAAAAACATAATTTCTTAAAATGTAAATTTAAGGATTCATGTCATGCCCAAAATTAAAGCCTAAATGCCCTACATCAATTATGTACGGAGTTACAGTGCCACCTACAGGCGGTGTGTATAAGTACGCTGTGACATCAGCATCACATGAAGCAGTAGGAGTGGAACACGAGGGGAAGGCAAGGCCAGGCTAGGGCAGAGGTAGCCTGCAGTTTATCTCACAATTTCAACACTATAACACTGCAGGCCCATCTGTGTTTAGCAGAAAACTTCTAAACTGTAGACTCTTGTTTTTCATTAGTTCATCTGATCTTCAGAACCTTGTAGAGTGCACCATGCAGAGAATAGTTTGTTAAAGAATAGTTCATTATTATATTGTTCACTTCACACACTTTTTTTTACAGGTAATTGCAAAACACATATTTAGTAGTTACAACACTGTATTATAATAGAACTGACCCAAATGATTAGTCATCAGCAACCCTGTCCCCTGGATTTCACCCCGCTAGAGACACATAGCGCTTGACCTTTGACCTTTGTCCGCACTCATATGCACAAATATGCTGAGAAACCAACACAATTTCACTGCATTTTTTACACTCAGTAACCACATGCATGTGATGATAAACTTCCTTGTATCCACATGACTGAGTGGCAGTGTACTCTGTTCTCTGTACTGTTCTCTCCACAGTTATTGCCACCCTTGATGGCCCGAAAATGTGACCAGCATTTGACATTTGGCGCATTTGACCAGTTTCACTTCAGTTTCATCCCATAGTCAACCATGAAGTCATGGAATAAGCTAGGCTACTACTTACCTAGACACTACAACTACAAGAAGTTGTACATGGATTGAAAAGATATTCAGTTGCATATTATTTTTTCTAGGGCTGGAAATATTTGTGGCATGTTTTTTTGTTAAAAAAAAAAAAAAAATAGTTTTTCCCCAATCAAATTGCCTCCCTGAAGGTTGGATTGTTTTCCATAATTGTCATTGTGAGACCAACATAAATTCCAAAAAGATTTTTGTTTTTTAATTTTACTTCATAATTCTCTGTATCAGGAGTGCCAGTAACTGTGGATGATGCTGCAATAGCAGGTGAGAGATGTGCTTCCTCTCGTTGCAGCAGTGATGACTGTAAACAGCAGATGGCGCTCTCAGCCACATTCAACCCATTGAAGTGCTGTCAGAGATGTTGGATGAAATGTGTGCTTACAGCATATTTCTTAGCAGAATATTTTGTCCAACACAGCCTCAGCTCTGTGATGTACTGCTGAGTTTCACCTGCACCACACACACATCTTAATTTGATCTCTGCATAATAGTAAATATGAAAACACATTTCACATGGGGATGGTAATGTAGTGGCAACTGGTTTGTATTAAGAATAGTTGTCCGTAAGATCTTTTTTTCACATGTAGTCTGTACCTGAAGGTTGTTTTTATACTAGAAAGAGCTAAGATTCATTTTTGCATATTCCCAGGGGTATCCATACCACAGATGGACAATTACTAGTTTAGGGCATTAAAGTGATTATCCTCAGCGAATCAACAATCCCATTAATGCATCTCCTCATAATCCAGTCTTGTCATTTATTGTGCAGTAATCTCTGCACTTAAACACACATTCTCCAGCCCCACTCAAAAGCCTACAGTCTACGCTTGGACTCCACAGTCATGCTTTCATTCCTGAGAGTTTAGGACTAAGACAGACATCCCTGTGTGTTTAGGACTAAGGAGGAGACCTCCCTGTGTGTTTAGGACTAAGAAAGACAGATGTCCCTGTGTGTTTTGGACTAAGAAAGATGACCCTGTGTGTTTAGGACTAAGACAGACCCACAACATCCCTATGTGTTTAGGACTAAGAAAAGAGACATCCCTATGTGTTTAGGACTAAGAAAGAGACATCCCTGTGTGTTTAGGACTAATAAAGAGACACCCCTGTGTGTTTAGGACAAAGAAAGAGACACTCCTGTGTGTTTAGGACAAAGAAAAGAGACATCCCTGTGAGTTTACGATGAAAAAAGACAGATGTCCCAGTGTGTTTAGAAAAGAAAGACGGCTACGCTGACATCTCTCAAAGAGGACTTTAATATCAGGGCATCACACAGGTGTTCCACTGGTCAGGGAAAAACAATATTTGGTGAGAATAAGTCAAAATAAATAGTCATCAAAGCACCGTGTATGAATAAAAAGGCATGAATGTGTGTGTATTTGCAAGCTACATTCAGTAAAAACCTTTCTTCAAAAACATGCGCCAAATTTAAAACACCGAAAAGAATGTCAAGCAGGGAAACCAACTAAGAGGCGCAAATCATTTAAAAAGGTAAAACATTCTTCACAGTTATGCAAAAAAGAGGGAAAATAAACAAACAAAAAAGGGAAAGTAAACAAACAAATATAGTAAAGAAACCCTTGTGCCGTTTCCCTTTTTTTTGACCATTTTTGGACACTTCCGCTTCTGTGGGCGGAGCCTCTAAGGCCCAGAGTCTCGGGTTTCCCAGAAAGCAACGCTGCCACCATACAATATGCAAAGCACCATGAGCCAATCAAATCCCACTCCCCAAACAGCAGCTCCAGCCCTGGTGTAAGACAGGCCTACACAGAATCTAGCCCCCGGAACACAATGGAAAGACTGATCTGGGCCGGATTAGGGCCAAATCAGGGTCAGATGTGGCATATCACAGACAGCAGTAGACGGGCTACATCCATCAACCTTGCTGTTGGTCTTGTCTCCTTTCAGAGAGAGGCAGGCCATGGACCCAATAGAACCGGATCGGAATAGACTGGTTTGTGTAAAACCTGTATCACCAAAGGCTCACTCCAAAGGCTTCAGTGTATCCAGCACCACATCCCATCCCACCACACACACACACACACCACACACACGACTGCACACGTGCGCGCGCACACGCACACACACACACACACACACTCCAACCCCACCCCTCCCCCAAAAAGAAGATGAAAAGAAAAACTCAAAACCAACACACAAACAAAAATACAATCGGTGTGATTTCAAACACAAAATAGGAAAATAATAGTAATATACACATAATAACAATAATAATAATAATAATAAAAACCACGACTACAAAAACAAACAAACAAACAACCAAGCAAGCAAGCAAGTGTGGCAAGTATGGGCTTGGGTGTCCAGTTGGACACGGAGGGAGAGAGGGACCAGAGTGAGTCTGAAGAAGAGACAGAGGGAGAGAGGGATCAGAGAGAGTCTGAAGAAGAGACAGAGGGAGAGAGGGATCAGAGTGAGTCTGAAGAAGAGACAGAGGGAGAGAGGGATCAGAGAGAGTCTGAAGAAGAGACAGAGGGAGAGAGGGATCAGAGAGAGTCTGAAGAAGAGACAGAGGGAGAGAGGGATCAGAGAGAGTCTGAAGGAGGGAGAGAGGGAGAGAGGGATCAGAGAGTCTGAAGAAGAGACAGAGGGAGAGAGGGATCAGAGAGAGTCTGAAGGAGAGAGAGAGGGATCAGAAAAGAGTCTGAAGGAGTGCGTAGAGACGCATCGTCTCCTCTCAGTGCTACTGGGCACGCAGCGTAGCGTAACGCAATCCTCATCACCCGATGTCCCCGGGGCATAGCGTTGCGCAACGCGGGTGTCACCACCCGACGCTCTGAGGCGCAGCGTAGCGTAACGCAGCCGTCACCACCCAACGCTCCAGGGCGCAATGCAGGTGGCACCACCCGACGCTCCGGTGCTTGGCTGGGGAGCAAGGCTCATGGAGGGATTGGGATGGGGGGATGAGGGGTAAGAGGAGGAGAGAGATAGAGAGAGCAAAAGAGGCAAGGAATAGAAAAGGGAGGGAGGGAGGGGTCAGGTTTACTTCTTCCAGATGGTGTAGAAAACCCAGCTGATGCACTTGGTTAAAGAAACCCAACGGTCATTTCTAGACTGTGTGTGTATTTGTACATGTGCTTCTGTGTTGCAGGTGTGTGTGTGTGTGTGTGTGTGAGTACAGTGCCCCATACAGAGTGTTAAGGATACAGCTCCATGTAGGAGGGCACACACACCACCTCTTTGGAGAAATCCACACGGCATGACAGGCGCCCCAGCAGCTCCTCGTACTGGCTCAGTGCTTCTGTTAGGTTTGCACAGTTCCCCTGCAGCACAGCACAACGTTACAACAACATCACCACAACGTTACAGCAACACTATTGCCCAGAAGCACCTCATTCAGCCCACTGCATATCTCTCTCTAAGCTCAACCCAACCCCTAGCCCACTGCATACAGTCTCTCCCTATAAGCGTAACACCCCTCCAGACCCATCAATGGCTGTCCTGCTTCACTGCTGCTGCTTAACATATACTGTAGATGCTGGCATCCAGAAGCCCCTGTGTGAGGCACTGTCTCACCTGTGCTAAGTACCGCCACTGTCTCACCTGTGCTAATTACTGTCACTGTCTTACCTGTGCTAAGTACTGTCTCACCTGTGCTAAGTACCGCCACTGTCTCACCTGTGCTAAGTATTGTCTCACCTGTGCTAATTACTGTCACTGTGTGCTAAGTACTGTCTCACCTGTGCTAAGTACCGCCACTGTCTCACCTGTGCTAAGTACTGTCTCTGTCTCACCTATGCTATGTACTGTCACTGTCTCACCTGTGCTAAGTACTGTCTCTGTCTCACCTATGCTATGTACTGTCACTGTCCTACCTGTGCTAAGTACTGTCAATGTCTCACCTATGCTATGTACGGTCTTACCTGTGCCAAATACTGTCACTGTCTTACCTGTGCTAAGTACTGTCTCACCTGTGCTTAGTACTGTCACTGTCTCACCTGTGTTACGTACTGTCACTGGCTCACCTGTGCTAAGCAAAGATTATTGTGCAGAGCGCTCTAGAATCTTTGGTGCAAAATACTGTCTCGCTTGTGCTAAGTACCACCACTGTCTCACCTGTGTTAAGTACTGCCACTGTCTCACCTGTGCGAAGTACTGTCTCACCTGCTCTAAGTATTATCTTACCTGTGTTAAGTACTGTTACTGTCTCACCTGTGTCAAGTACTGTAACTGCCTTACCTGTGTGAAGTATCTTCCTGTGGGCCGCAGCACCTTGATGGACAGATCCAGGATCAGCCTGAGAAACTCCCAGGTGGAGTCTGGAAAAGAGAGAGGACACGCTCAGGTGTACTGCTACACCCACAACACACTCACTCACACCACCTTACTTGGGAGCTGGGATTGTGTGTGTGTCTGTGTGTGCGTGCAAGTTCATTGCACTAATTTTAATTTTAACTATTTGCTGCAAAATGTGGCCGTCAGACAACTCAGACTTAGTCAATTATCAGTTGACAAAGTGTGTTTATAGGACGATAAGTTACAGTGCTACTGTATCTGTGAGTGCTTTGGAAGGACAGAGAATATTCCAGAACGTAAGAGCTTACCCTCCTCTGGTGCTGTGGAGATGGGAACGGCAGTCAGGTCGTTGATGACGTAGTCAAACGTCCTGCCCTCCAGGGCAAACTTCTTTAGCACAGGTACGCAATCCTCCACCAGCACCTGGAGCAGCGTGGAGACAACACAGAAAGTTGCAAGACAACCGTTTAAAAACCGAGATGTTTAGTAACACAAAGCTGATTCTTTTACCTCTATCCCAAACCATTAAAAGAATACACAACAACTGATCAAACAAGTTATTTGACATTGTTTGGGGGAGAGTGTATAAGCCTTAGGCCTCGATACCACATTCAGGTGTCAGAAAACAGCCACATAGCTGCTATATATTCTTCACTGCTCTCATGTTCATCTCTTAACAGCATTAACAGATCCTGCACAGAGACTGAGCACAGCCCAAAGAGAGAGTGATCTGAGCTCAGAGTCTGGGCCCTTGGCCTGCTACTGTAGCACAGCTCAAAGAGAGAGCTAACTGGGCTTGGAGTCTGGGCCCTTTGCATGTTAGCACAGAGAGAGCTAACTGGGCTTGGAGTCTGGGCCCTTTGCATGTTAGCACAGAGAGAGCAAGCTAACTGGGCTTGGAGTCTGGGTCCTTTGCATGTTAGCACAGAGAGAGCTAACTGGGCTTGGAATCTGGGCCCTTTGCATGTTAGCACAGAGAGAGCAAGCTATCTGGGCTCCGAGTCTGGGCCCTTGGCCTGCTAGCACAGCTCACAGAGAGAAGCACCTGAGCTTGGAGTCTGGGCCCTTTGCATGTTAGCACAGCTCACAGAGAGAAGCATCTGAGATTAGAGTCTGGGCCCCTTGGCCTGCTCAAACGGCTTAAACAGAGAGAGCTATCTGAGCTTGGAGTCTGGGCCCTTTGCATGTTAGCACAGCTCACAGAGAGAAGCACCTGAGCTTGGAGTTTGGGCCCCTTGGCCTGCTCAAACGGCTTAAACAGAGAGAGCAATCTGAGATTAGAGTCTGGGCCCCTTGGCCTGCTATCACTCTGCTGCACACACAGGAGTATTTTTAATCGTTTTCTCTTCGCTCTGTTCCAGCAACTTCACAAGGCCTCCAATGGTCCTCTCTTTTCAAGGATGGGCCAGGCAGGCTAAAAATAGATTTAGAAATGCAAACACAACAAACTGCAGCACGTTGTACTTCTGCTGTCTATTCTTAACACCACAATCCCTTAGGCACAACCTGGAGCCGAACTCGGCTCAAGTCAGGGCCAGTGCTGTGCAAGCTGCTGCCTAAAGATAAAGCAGAGAGGCTTGAGTCAATCAGCCCACGTCCCTGTTCTTTGAGGCTGCAGAGTACAGTGGGTAGGTAAAAGAACGACAGCATTTGATACAAAGCACACTGAATTTGCATTTCACTATTTAGTCTGTTGGGAAGCTGAGGTGGCCATGCTACTGTAGGTAAACATTATTTCCATCCATACCTGTATCCCCTTCAGTGACAACCAGCAAGCTTAACTTGCCATTGAGACTATCATCACCTAGCTAGCATTGAGCCTATCATCACCTAGCTAGCATTGAGCCTATCACCACCTAGCTAGCATTGAGCCTATCACCACCTAGCTAGCATTGAGCCTATCATCACCTAGCTAGCATTGAGCCTATCATCACCTAGCTAGCATTGAGCCTATCACCACCTAGCTAGCATTGAGCCTATCATCACCTAGCTAGCGCAGTCTCTTCAGGTTCTAATGATGGCATTGTAACCTCAGTCTCCTTGGATTCTAACAGTACGTCACTAATATTCTAGAGACGTCTCACCTAGCAACCTTAGTCTCCTTGGGCTCCTTCCCCAGCAACTTTATCCTTTAATGAGCTGTCTCAAGCCCTTGTTGCAGGAAGCTGACATGGCAACACCAAACACTTCTGTTTCTCCATCTAGATGCCGTGACTGCAGGGAGTGCAGCCAATTGTGCTAATGGAATGACAATGACTTGTATCCTGCTCAACAGGCCTGAAAAATCTTAAATAAATAAATACATGTATGTTTTAATATGTATTTAAAATGTGCTCTTGGCAGTTATGAGCTCAACCCTGTGAAGGCGTCACATTACCATGGAAATGTGGTCATGTGATTTTTTGTCATGGCCCTAGTCTCCTCAAGTTACACTGATCATCTGGTCACCTCAGAATATAATGATCACCTCATAAAAGCTTATAATAATCACTCCATTACACCTTACCTGAGGTTATTACAGCCTCAGCTCAGGTTATAACAGCTTATAATGATCACTCCATTACATCTTACCTGAGGTTATAACAGCCTGTCTTCATGTTATAACAACCTCCCTTCAGGTTCTAACACTCAGCTCATGACAGTCTCCCTTCAGGTTCTAACACCAACCTCATAACAGTCTCCCTTTATGTTCTAACACTCACCTCATAACAGTCTCCCTTCAGGTTATCCAGGACATTTCCACACGTCTTCCTCATGTGCTTCCGGCATCCATCAATCACCAGTTGGTCGATGTGCAGCAGGATTGGTTAAGGAGAACACACAACACCAGTCACCCTCACAGAGAACACAGTTGAGCCGGCCCACAGGATTGGTTAAGGAGAACACACAACACCAGTCACCCTCACAGAGAACACAGTTGAGCTGGCCGACAGGATTGGTTAAGGAGAACACACAACACCAGAACACACACACACATCACCAGTCACCCTCACAGAGAACACAGTTGAGCCGGCCCACAGGATTGGTTAAGGAGAACACACAACACCAGTCACCCTCACAGAGAACACAGTTGAGCTGTGGTGTGTATCTTAGGGCTATGCAATTCATCAGATTAATCAATCTACCGTGATTAGATCATCCAACCATTAGGAGTGAATGGAAATGTGTAATGAAAATGGCAATGTAAGGATTAGCTTTAGAGGAGGACAATCCCAGCTTTAGAGAGTAAACATCCTGCCATCTGTTCCATCTACCTGTGCACAGGTGATCTGTCTCTAATTAACTTAACTAACCACATGACTGAAGAGTTTTGCTAAGGATATAAGCATTGCTTATTTATTTGTTTTTCAGTTTGATTATAAAAAACAAAAAAAAAGTTCTTAAATTTAGAAAATCAAAATTATTGGATAATTTAGTGAAGCAACCATGAGGCAATGAACAATTGTGATTGTGATTTTTGCCATAAACAAGCAGCCCAAGTACGTGTGTGTGTGTGTGTGTGTGTGTGTCCACCATTCAATGTGCCTGGTCAAGCCTGTTGTGAGCGCTGCCAAACCTGATCCCCATAAGATCGCCACAAGGGGCTAATTAGTCATTCCGAGGGGATTACCAGATGTTTTTGTGTGAGCGTGTGGGTGTGTGCTGGCATTGAAGTGTTTGTGCGTCCTCTATACTGTCGCCCTGAGCATCGAAGCCAGGGTGACTGTCTTTGTTTAGAGTGCTTGCATGCATATATGTGTGTGTGTGGTGTGTATGTGTTCTTCATTCTTCAATCTTTGGTCTGAGTGTGTGTGAGCATGCAGGCATGTGTGTATCCACACAAACAGGAAATCTTCATCATAGCGATCATGTTTGGTCTTGAGCAACTGTACAGTCATACGAGCAGATCTGGGTACAATTCACTGTGTGTTGCACTTTGATAACTATGTATGTATGCAAATAATCTAACTTGACTTGGCTCATCTTAGTGTGTGTGTGTGTGTGTGTGTGGGTGTGTCTGGACCTGGAACGCCACAAGGGCCTAATTACTCACTCAGATGGGATGTTTGTGTCCATGGGTGTGTGAGTGTGTAGAGGTGTGTGTGCGTGCCAAGCTTGAAGTACTAACATATTTAAGTCTGTCTCCCCTAGGCATTGAAAGGTTACCATCGTGATCATCTTTGTGTGGAGTGTCGTATGTGTGCTTGTGCGTCTGTATGTGTGTGTCTGTGAACCAGCACCATAAGGATATCTCCACCATAGTGATCATCTTTGGTTTGAGCTTGACCACCTCACAGAGGATGCCCCCGTCCCCTCCTCCCAGGATCAGCACCTCCTTCCCTGCATAGCTCTCCTTCCCGCTGCCCATGATGGCCTGTGTGTATGCCAGGTCGCTCTCCGCCAGGTCTGAAAAAAAACACACACACACACACACACACAGACAGCACAGCACAAGGTTAAAACAAGGGGAACACACACAGGCATCCTCACACAAGTAACAAGCCAGTAGCTGACTGAAGCATGCAGAGCACTCAGTGGGCTCTGGTCTATTTCATGTGCTGGCCCAGAGCATAGATTAGCTAAGGGCTTTGGGAGTGCGTGGGAACCCTGGCTGGAACTCTGGCTGGGTCAAAACACTGCGAGAGACCCAGATAAAGCGCTTCAGGCTGGAATAATGGCAGAGAGTCACTGAGCACAGGCTGGGCCTCTCCAAAGAGCCACGCGGTCAGAGAGCCCATCTGAGGAGCAGCTCAATGAGCTCTGGGGACCCACCTGCTGTACATAACCCAACCTCAGTGACCCTTCTAGAGCCTTCCATCCAGTTATGCAGTGTTCTGCTTCTACAGTTCTGTAGTGCTCTGTTTGTACAGTTCTCCATCTGGTTCTGTAGTGCTCTACATCCAGTTCTGTAGTGTTCTGCTTCTAGGGTTCTGTAGTATCTAGAGTTCTGTAGTGTTCAGCTTCTAGTTCTACTTCTAAAGGTCTGCATCCAGAGTTCTGCCTCTAGAATCTTTCAGTCAGATGTCACCAGTGAAGCATCTGATCCACTGCTGCTGGTCATGCTGATTCACTGTCTGTGTAGAACGGCAAAGTGGCAGACCAATGTGCAGTGGCACGTGTTTATGTGTGTGTGTGTGTGTGTGTGTGTGTGTGTGACTTACTGACGTCCCCGTTGAGGATGAGGATGTTGCCGAACTGTCGTGAGTGGAGGATTTTGATGTTCTGGTACGCCGAGTCCTCCTCATACACGACCTCATCAATGTCGTACTCCACCAGACGCCCGTCTGCAGTAGGCCAGTACCGATCAACCTGATCACCTCGCTTTAGTGCTGGGAGCCTAGTGCGCGCACACACACACACACACACACACACACACACACGCACAGAAATGTAACAGGAACACAAAGTTTCATCAGTTTGCCTCGAGTGTTTGACTGTTTCAGAGGATGCAACATTTATTTCGCTAGAACTTCCCAACCGTCCAACTGACTGCATTAGGAAACAACAGATTTCCACTACCCCAATACATGTACGTGCCTGCCCACAGCACACAGTTCCTGTGTGACACACTATCCGTATTACTGCAATTGTGTGTGATTCCTCACCTCTTAATCCGGTTTATGTTCCCATGAAGAAGAGTTTTCATTTTCTTTTCCAGTGCATTGAGCAGCTGTAATGAGAGAGGTGGATTGTGGGTAAACAGCAATGACAATAGTCAAGGTATTAAGTTATATGCAACTGGACTTGCAGCAATAACAGTGTTTGCATTAGTGGTGAGAATTTAAACCAGAGCGAAACATTAATGTTTACGTTAGTGGTAAGAACTTAAACCAGAGCGAAACATCAATGCACATCCTGAGGTCTTCATTACACACACATCAGTCAATCTCTCTCCTTTATCATAAATGAGGAACATCGTAGTCACGTCCCTCAACTTACTTGCTGTAAGTCACTTGCTTTCATCTTTTGCACTAAAGAATGTACATGATGGACTAAAATATTTACACTTTATACACACTTTTTGTAGAACACCTTTGCATTTGTATACACCTTTTTAGAA
>JAVQKI010141043.1:0-12994 GCA_036025975.1 Nematalosa erebi
TTTGTAGGCTGTATTGACTATAAACAATATAATTGCCCATATATTAAGTCAAGACGTGTGCGTACTGAGTAAGATAGGCGTCTATTTCCAGTGTCTAATATAACTCAATTTAAAACATAGCGTGGAGTTTTTTTTAAGTTTGACGAATATGATGGGAATAGCCCACCTAAAGGAGAAATAGTTTCTAAATAGTGCTATACTGTCTTTTGAAGTTATCCCCTGCAAAAAAATACAGGCGTGAATTTCTTTCAACGCTGCTGATTTTGACATAGGCTACATCTCTGAAAATGCATCCATTCTGGGTCCTCTGACCATGCGGTGGAGACTGTACGGGTTCTCCCGTAGCGCCTGTCTCTATAGCTCGTTATTACTGATGATGCCTCGGAAAGTTTTTAAAGAAGAGACATTTCCCCAGGGCGGATACCACTCTAAGCAACTGTCCAAGTCAACCAACAGACAATCTGATTTCTTTCGTTTTCTAATACGGGTTGTTTCACTGAAGGGAGACATAATTTACTGTAAAGCAACACCTCGATTTTAAAACAAAAAAGCAACAGTTCTATCCAAGTTTTTTTTTTCTTTTTTCGTTTTTACTTTTATCAAATTAGTTTTGTGTAAAAATATTCTTGATACGTTTTGAGTCAAATTTTAATTGTGACTATATTTTCTGAATCGAAATATTTAAAAACATCATAATCAGAAAACATTTTATTTAGCTTTCTCCAGTCTGTTGTATATTTCTGAGCTTTTTCTTAGGGGGTAAAATTTCTGGCGCTGTTTTATCCTATCCTTTCAGCTTGGTCTGTGAGCCAGGGCTTTCACTGTGGGAGTCACAGGTTTACAGTTTGGGTCACATTTTGCAGTGTAACCCCTGGTCAGTTTCCAGTCTCATCATAGCTGTGCATGTGGCCTGGCTGCTCCATCCAAGAATATTTCCGGACTGCAAATATGTTTTTACTTTTCCAGAGGGTTAAAAATGAGGTGAAACGCTAACTGAGACCCAGACAGTTTATTTGCTGCAGTCTGCTGGTTTGGTTATTTGATCAGAAGAGATTGTGATTCTGTGTCTACACATTCAAACTCATTCACCATGGACTTACATAAACTTTCTAAGAAGTTGCGTCTAACTCTGCAACACTCATTCTATTATACAGAGGTGCCAAGATACAGTAACTTTTGTCTGTTTCAGAGGAGCACAGACAAAGATAGAAAGGGGAAGAAAGATGAAAAGCGCAAGATGAATAGTATTGAGTGTGTGTGTGTGTGTGTGTGTGTGTAGGGAGGGAGTCTTGGGGCTCTCGTGCCATCGTTTCTTAGCCTGAGTGTCATAACCTCGGCCCATGTGTCATATTCCTCTCCACGGTCGTATCACCCAGCAAGGGGCCTTTAATATGCACGTCTCCAAGCTGCGGAGTTCCACCTAAATGGGTGCATTTGCACATATTTTCCCTCTGAATGCCCACGCCCAATCCCAGCGCTCGGTTAATGCCGCTTAATTTTTTTTAACAAATAATACTCCAGCAAAATTATTCTTCCAAAGTGCTATATCATTTATTGCGAGGACTTCTATTTCCGAGGAACTTCTTTTTGAAAAATTAATGCCTTTAATTTTGGTTGATGGCAACATCAGTGCTGCTCTGTAAATTGCACTTTAATGAGATTTTGCTACAGGGGATAATCTGCTACTGACAGAAAAACATCTTGAAAACATCTGTAGACCTATGATATCACTCTGACGATTAAGCCCCCACACACGTCCTACACCCCCGACGCACACACCCCCTGTGTCTCCGAGTGAACGCGCCAAAGAAAGAAAAATGGTCAGTTTGGAGAAGTTACACTTTCGGAAATCGAACCTGATGAGAATGTCTCAAGAAAAGAGAGTCCACTCTCTCCTTCATCCATTTGGCTTGGATAATGCACGCTGTAGCTCTAGGGCAAAGGGGAGTTCCTTCCTCCTTGTTTCCTATCAGGGGCTGAGCAGCTCCAGAGGAGAGACATGGAGGATCTGCTGAGCTGAGCTAACCCAACCTTGGAGGTGTGAGGTGTGGGCCATTATTCTCGGGCCGCTGACCGGGGTTAATGGGCCCAGTGTTTTGACGGATGCCGCCATGAGTACTCTGCCCACATGCTTCAACACTCTGGTGTCTGTGAAGGAAACATGGTGGTGATGTGACACACACACACACACACGTGTGCACACATGCCTCTGCAGCCACAACACCACAGACAGAACAGTGTCACGCTCAGACATTCAGCGAAAGGCCTTCAGAGAATGAATTCCATGATTTCCTGATTCATTAAACTAAAAAAAATTGAATTGTAAGCTGTCAAGGAACATAGTTGGATTTCCCATTTGGATACAAAAATCGGAGGACTTCTGCATAGCCTGCCAATATCTACACCCCAGAGCACTGGCAGTTGCCTGACTTAGCCTGCTTAAATTATAATGTGGAACCAGTTCAATCATCCAAGCTGTGGTATCACCTTTAATGTATGCCATACATGCCCGGCTGATAACCTCACCCCGGATCCCCTATACATGCAATTTAATAACATGAAAAGCACCAAAGTCAAGCAGGAATGCATGCCACATCACTATCCTCCCAGATCTGGTTCTTCTTGAACCCTGCAATGTAGATTGCTTCCTCCAGGGAGCCTGGAGAGAATCCCAAAGCCTAGCAACTCTTCCAGGGAACAGACAGATTTGGCCCTGTTCCAGCAGCAGAGGGGGAAAAAATAAGCCCAGATCATGCCGAGCCCCTAGCCAAGCCAGAGAGCACAAAATTATATCTGACACTTTGGATCACGTCAAACGTTTGCATTTTTAATACGTCTCTCTTTCCCCTTTCCCACAAGCTGGATCTCTTCATTACACTATAACGCTGCACAACACCCTTCTGTAATCTGCCGACCAAGCCTGTTTCTGACGCCTTCGCTCAAATGTGAGACCATGTCAAGACAACAATTATCATGTCCATGTATTTGCTTTAGATCCCCTTCATCTGGCATTTATTTGCAAAGAAGTCATTTTAGCTCAAACTTTCTCATTACGCTTAGTACATTTATAGGCAATCCTCTCTCATCTGCCCCTGAGAAGCACAGATTCTGGAGCAAGGCTTTGGGGAAGCCATGGCAGCTATGTGTTAATTATGTATAGAATGTAGAGAATGAGGAGACGGTGATAGTCCTATCAGTGCTGATTCAACCCCGCTGCTGTGCTTTGAAAATTTTCAACATTTATCTTTCCATTCCTTTTAGTGTTAAAAGGCCCTCTGATGACTTCCATATGCAGCCTGCTCTGACCCCATAGCAGAAAAAGATGTGTTGCCAAAGTGTTTCATGGTGAGAATTTGTCTGTTATGAAAACCTTGCCTTTTCTGAGCTATTCCCCGTCACTGTGCAATAAACATGATTTCACACTTCAAACAAAGTCCCTCTTTTTCCTTCTCTCGCTCCTTCCCCAAAAACATCTCTTTGAATCTCTGAAAGCATCAACAAATAAGTAAAGAATGATATTTGGCAGTAGGAGTATCTGGATATACAAGCACAAGCCACAATCATAACCTGGAACAAAGACATGTAGAGACAAGTGTGGGAACATCCAAGCAGAACCATGAACAATGAAAAACATTAATGAACTCCCCAGCCCACTGTCTTCACTTTTGACATGTGCAACACATGCTTTGGAGCACTTTGTAAGCCACTATGATTGAGAGGCGGAAGAAGCATCTTATGTGGCCATAATCGCCAATCATCTTCGTTCACCCTGCCCTTTCACTTGCCGAGTGGCATGGAAAGTCAAGGCCAGTGCCAGGCAGAGATCATGAGCACAGCGGGTGCAGTAGGTCTTCAATGGCGTGAATGGGCACCTCTTGTCTGGCAAGGCCTTTTGCCGTGCAGCTCGGATGGCAGCACATGTCACACCCAGGACCATCATGCCAGTGTCTGACTGAGAGGCTCGGGCTGACCCAAGCCGGCGTATGTGCTGCCCCCATGCCAGCCGAGTTGCCATCACCACAACTCATAAGAATTCAATGCCGTTTCTGCCAAAAAGAGACGGAAGAGTTACCTCGACACTGAATACATGATCTCTATTCCTTCTTTCTCTCGCTCTCTTGCTAGATCCCCCTCTATCTCTCTTTCTCAATCTCTCTCTCATTTCTCTTGGTATCGCATGGCTCACTTCCCTCAGGATTTGACATATCAGACATCGCTGCCCGCTCAGGTCAATTACACCAGCAAGTGGTCAGTCCAACAGTCTGGAACATTTTTGCGGAGACGAAGAAGAATAAGAAAAAAACTGTCATCTATTTATTATCAACATAAATAAACCCAAATCTTTTCCCCCCACAACCTGATAAATTGTGATCCAAAAAACACCGCAATAACAACAGACAAATCATGATTTTTTTTTCTTTTTTTTGAGAACCCAAACAATGTTGTTTTTCTTCCATCATCCTCTTAATTTTCATCTTCCCTTTGGCTTGGTGTGACTTTTAAAAAAATCCAGGGGTGCCAAATTAACTGGAGTGCTGATCCTTGATGGTTTGCTGGAATAATGAGGAGGCCCTGAGGATATTTGCAGGGTCGCACACAGGAGCCTGAGCGGAAGTGGAGCGGAAATCGGGCTTGCAGCAGGAAGTCTCGGAACGCCACTGAGTTCTGCAGGCCATCCCCGCGTCGGCAGCATTGCCATCTGAAAACGACTTTTCCTATCTCGTCGACAGGGCGCCACTCAGTCGCGCTCGCACACAACAACAACACTTGCTTTTGGCAACACCCCTCAACCTCCACCCCCGCACACCCAATTTCAGTCACACTGTCAATCCTGTCGAATAAACCCCACACAAGATGCAGTAGTTGCAGTGACTGTGTCCCCCCCACTCCACCTCACTTCCCAAGAGCACCCTCAAAAAGAAGCAAGGAGAAAAGGGGAGGGAAAGGAAAAATGAAAAGGAAATTGTTACAAATTCAGGTCATTAACTTTTAACAGCCATATACTGTTCCTCTGACAAGAAAAGAATCTTTGAGGCCCTGTCCAACACTGTGCCAGCTTCGAAAGCTCTATAGCAAGGGGAGAGCATTTTGTACTAGGAATCATTGTAAACCACATTTTCACTGCTCGTACTGGCAACCATCAAAAAAGAGGCAGTTTTACAGCATCACCAAGACCATAAAGTCAGGCCTACTGTTTTTGTAATATGGGGTATAATGGAATTAATAATGTTGACTAGATGTTTGGTGGGAATACCCATGAGCCTTTGCCGTTTTTACACCACTCTTGCAAAATACCACAGCTCATGCCTTCATGGATTTACTATGAGAGAATGTTTAATGATGCTTCTGCTCTGACAGTAAATGGGGAACTGCAAACATGGTGTCGATGCGGTAGACTTGGCATCACATCAGTCAGATCTTTGGTCCATACGGCTATACAGTGTGACATTTATTTCACTGACTCCCCCAAACATGACTCCTGATGTATTTGCCCATCCATCCGTCCTCACATCTCTGGCACGTACTGTCATTTAAGGGAGATTTAATCACCTTTGTGTTTATTATTCTGTCCGTAAAGACATTTAGATCCTCACATTTTCCTTTGTTTTGTTGTAAGCAATTACAGGTGCCGCTATTTGTTTGCTTGATGAATTCTTTTTTCCTCCTACATTCTTTGATAAATAAGGAAATAACTCAAAACCCAGCTTTATGTGCAGTAATTAAAGTGAAAAATATAGTCACAATGCAAATCCTTAATTGGACTCCAAGAGAGATATTCAGGATTTCTCTTTAATAATAGGAGATGACTAGGGACAGAAAAACAAAGCATGCTGAAATGTGGCTCTGGAAGTTCAATTAATCACAAAACCGAAAACAAGCAATTTAGCATAGCTCATTCAGGGAGTCGCAAGGCCCAGGTAATGTTCTCTTAATCATCTCACTGCGACATTAGCCTTCTCCTATCCCAACAGTAGAATAAAGAGGACCCATCACGGAGCAGGAGGGTAATGTTTCTCTGGATGCACAGGAATTGCTCCTCTGTAATGGGACCATATTAATGACAGGCGGAGGCAATCAGGCCCTGGATGTCTTTTGACGAGGCCCTTCACTGTTCTCACTCATGCTCCGACGCAAAGCAGACTTCAAATGTTGATTGCATTCTGTGCTTGAGGCTAGGTGGACAGGACCCATTCATAAAAATTGTGTTTGTACACCATGAGCATACTGTAGCAAATGCACTGGTGTCACCAGATTGCAAAACATCTCCGAAACAAGAGTTTGCAAGTTTCTAGTGCTTTTTATGTTGTTTCATATTTATGGTGTTTGGAGGGGGGTTTGATGCATGTGCACTTGCTAAAGTTTCCTGTCTGTCCAACATCAAAGATGAGAGGCTGTGTTTTTTTTTTCTTTCTCCCTCCCCTTCTTTCTCTTTCTTTACTTGCCACTCATTAACCGAGATTCCTCACCATCTGTGAAGTGCTGCAAACCCACCTGCTTCTTCAGCCAGTAATGGCTTTTCACAATGTGCAGGGGAGCCTAGAGACTTCAACTAGCAGGGGGAACCCAGAACATAAAGAAGAGCTCACTCAAAAAACCAATGAACTGACACACATTAGCTTCACTTGTATATGACTACAAACATTTCAAAATAACGTAACTATGTTTTGCAAGCAAATATAAATTATGCTCACATAAATAAATACAATTCCATTATTGTTTAATTACAATATTGTTGCAGTTAGCGCATTGTTTTGCAAGTTGATAGCACAACACACAATGTATACATGTACTTATTCTGTATTTTTTTGGATTACAATCATAATATATTTTATTTCTCATTATCTTTAATTTAGTTATATTATTGTGATTGTTCCCCATTATTATCTTAATTATGTGTAATATAATTATTATGTAGTTGTTGTTGTTGTTGTTGTAAAAGCCAATAATAGTTGTAATGTAATTTTTAGGTCACAAGTTACAAATCTGTCTAAATGTTGCTGTTGTATTACAACACAAAACAACTCTCAGCGAAACAGACATTTCTGTTCTTGTGCACTCAATGACCTTCATGGACTCCGGCTGTGCCACCAACCAGTGGAGCCAATGCTGTGGCTGGTCAGAGGGATGTCCAGCAGGCCTTGCCCTCTCGCCGATGTATCTGTTTCTGAGAGGGAGCGACACGGGCCACAGCCCTACCCTGCTGGGGTCTTCTGAAACCAGAGACCCTTGAAGTGAACATCCGCAGTCTTCGGCCGCGCCACACAGCACTTTCAGGTACTGGCTCTCCAAATGTGGAGTCTGTCACGTGACAAGACATTCTGGACAGTCTGGTCAGTAAGTCATACCCCCAGCAACCACACTCCACCAAACCCCCCACCCACACACACATACACACACACACTCACTCCCCCACCCTTGCCCCCTCTACTAGACCAAGGGCTCAGACCACCCTGAGCTGGTCAGCAACCCCTGCTTACACCTGCCATAAAACTTAAAAGCTACAGTCCCATCTCCCGCCTTTGAAGTGTTCAAAGCATAGCTGACTGACCTTTGATGCGACTTTGGCCACAACACATGTTCTGCACCCATGTATAAACTGGGCAAGTGAGTGGACAGGCTGGGTTTGTTTACCTACATGTGTGAGAGATGGAAGGGGCACTCCTTCTGGAGCGGTAGAGAGCGCCCTTTCGTCTCGTCCTGCCCCGTCACAGACAGGCTCCCGCGGTCAGAGAGGTGGACGAGGCAGCAGACCCCCGGCCTGGAAGGGCCCTCATCCACCCCCACATGTTCCCCTCCACCCAAGGAACCATGAAAATATTAAACGTAAACTTCCTACATTGGACAATCTTGCTCTCTATCACACACACAAACACACATACATACATACATACATACACACAAACACACACACACAAACACACACACACAGTCTGTCTCTTGCACTGTCTATCCACCTTTTTTTCCATAAGAGATTAATTTCTGGGTGAAAAAATATATAAGCAGTTATGACAAATAGCAAAGCTTCAGAACAGGTACAAAATATACTGAGCTGCCACACAACATGCTACTTGTAAAAACGTGCTATTTCTTCATCACTTATAAACATATCCAAAGTCACCATCAGAAGACTGCGGCTCTGCTCGGCTCACTCTATAGTATATATTTCACACCATGCCAAGTCTTGCACACTGAACAATAAAGCATTATTTGGTGGCCTGGTTTGACTGGTTTTATATGAGGCGTTATACGTCTGGATAAATGTGGAGGTCCATAATGGCAAGCAATTGGTTTATACCACATGCACTGATCATTGCTCTGTAAATGTCAAAGCCAGCCCACTGATATACTGCCTACCTCAGGGAGCCTTTTTTACTGCCATAGTGACAGTGCCTGAATGGCATGGGATCAACACTGCTTGCTCCATAAATTGGAATGATATTGTATAATGTCTGCCTCCTCTGAATGGTCCAAGGTGTCAGATAATTTGGTCACTAAAACAGCTTTAGTCAGCAAATCCAAAGTAGCGCTTTGTGAGATCTTGTCCATTTGTGTCCTGTGATGGGAGCATAAGAGTTTTCCTTCATCTGGATGCATGAATGCATTGTTGGGACACAGTATTCCTCTGATACACTGTCATTCTGATGAGATGTCAGTATACTAACTTTAAAGTGGAGAGTTTATTTCTTATGTCAAAACATTCATAGGTACACAATGACGTGCTGGTCTCCATCCCAGAACGTTTACTGGATAAAATCTGGCCAGTAGACACAGTGGCCCTCAAGAGCTATGAAATATACAGTGAGTTGTCTTTTCTTCTCTGCTTTTATCAAATTAAAGAGGTGTGGTGATGCTCCCTCTAGCAAACTGTTCATTAGGGGAACGCCACTCCAATATGATAAAGCCACTCTGAATATTACAGCTTCAGTCTAAACAATGTAATAAATGGACATGTGCAATGGCTTACTTAAGTGAACTATGTCCAACCTACTGATGCACATGGAATAGCGCTACTGGGGTGAAGCATGTCATATCATCAACCTAACAGGCCTTATATATCAAAGGCTGACACAATAGCAATGGATGAATAGTCTCTCTCTCTCTCTCTCTCTCTGCCTCTCCCTCTCTCTCTCTCTCTCTCTCTCTCTCTCTCTCTCTCTCTCTCTCTCACGCTCACACACACACAAACACACACACACACACACACACACGCATGCGTATTATGCCAGGCCGATAACAGCTACACCTCAGGCTAGTGGGACCACAAGAATCACTTACACGCCATTCATGAACACTGTGTGCGAGAAACGCTCCACCACGCCTGTCAACACCTATGCGTCTGCTGACATGACAAGCCCCTTAAACTCTGATGGGCATAAATCACCAGGTCCTTCTGAAACAGGCCTGTGTTCTGTGCCTGTCATGTGTGCAGCCCTAACACCCCTGCATGGTGCATGGGGTAGCGCCACCACAACTAACCCCACCTCAGGAGAGGGACATGGGGGTGAGAGAGGTGAAGTGTCTCCCTACCACCTATAGCTCAGGCAGTCACTCCACAGAGGCTACAGAACAGCCATCAGCCTGGTTGGTATAATTCTGTGAAATAGAGTTCTTCATAGAAAAGCTAGTTTACAATTTAACTAAATGCCAATGACCAATAAATAAAGGCATACTTTTCAATTGTAATCCATAAAAAAATCAGGACCTCTGAAAACTTCGGCCTGAATGTAATTTAGAGCTAAATTTTGCAAATGATTGTATTACCAAAATTACCAAAAAAGTTACCAAAAAAAGGAATTAAAAAAGGAAGAATGATTAAATGAATAACAGGTAGTCATGAGGCACAGCAAATTCATTTTTTTGAGAGATCTGTTTTGTTTTGTTTTTTTTTATCACAGAAAATTACAAAACGATTGTAAGCATGCGGACTTAAATTTATGAGATCCTTCGTCGTCTTACTTTTAAAATGTCTACGCCACTAAAACAATCCTGACCACGGATCCTGCTTTTGTCTTTAACACAATCCCCATGAGTTGTAATGGTGTGAGCGCTCAGGGTAAATGTGTCACCCCGTTAAATTGAGCGTGGAACAGTTAGTGTTTGTTTGTGTTTGTTTATTGCAGCGGGCGAGATGTTAGTGAAGTCTCTAAACAGATTCTCTCCTTGTTCTTGCACCTCGTAAGGCTTGACCGCAGTGACTCAAGTGGCTGTAATTTTCTGCTCTTAACACCCTTGAATTTCTCTACATTTTGCAGCTTTTGTCTTATTAGCTGAGGCGCTATAAGAAAGACAGACAGAAAGCCCCATGAAAAATCTATTAATGATTTACAGTGTGTTAACAGATTATTTATTAAGATGCTATAAATTAGATTTTCAGAAGAAGTTGCGTTGTATTATAGGCTACAACGTTGAAATCCTATTTATTTCTTGTCACACCGACAGCTCCTTTGTAGCGTCAATGTAACCCGCCACTGTTTATGTAAAAAGTTTGGCATATCTAGCTTATTATTATCATCCGCATGACTTGTTTGCAGTGTCCAGATTAAATTACTGTATGAAATAATTATGTTAACGTGTCTTTTTTTATCAATTTCCGTGAGAATTCACAGAAGCGCGTTTTCAGCCTTATTCTTTCCTCTAAAACGCCTAGACGACACTTCTCAATTTTCTACAGTATTTCCAGTCCGTCCAGCAGGATATCTCCAGACTGACTGAATAATGACAGGGCTGTCCATTCATGTTGAGCACACCGCTCTGTCTGATCGCTGCGTTGCCGAAAGGGCATCGAGTGTGGTTTCGGGTAGTTTCCGCACAACAGTGGGCAGGACAGTTGTGGTTTACCCACAACCTCCGTTACGCTGTCTCAGTGCGTTCTACGTATGCGTGTCCAACTCCTCATGGGTATAACAGAATGCATTCCCCACAGTGACCACCCTAAAATAACCTGCTAAAAGGCTTTAAGAGTAGCCTCATAGCATTGCTTAGCCTAATACATCTGCCTTAAAATGAAGTTCAGAAAATCCACAAAAAATGTGTATTTTTGATCTATAGACAACTTTCATCGATAACTAAATACATGATACGGCTGCATACATTAAGCTATAACATTTATCATGGTGCATTCCAGTGGCCTTTGCACCCATCTTTGCCTGAAGTGTATGGTTTAACTGGGACAACTGCAATTAATGTCGCCGTTCCGAATCAATTAATGGTTCATTACCTAACTGTCACAAGTGAGTAGTGTTATAGGCTTATATAGACTGAGTCTCATTATATGTGCACTTGTTATTTTCCATATATCCGCTTACATTTTAGTAGGTTTGTAATTTTGTTTATTTTCATTGTGTGTGTGGTGAATATATTCTAATAATTGTTGGTGTTTTAATACAGGCTACTCGCTAGATTGTGGTAACTGTTCAATGTGAAGGCTGTGTTGCCAAAAGTTCATTCAGTCCCTCGTACTCTGTTGACGGATGAGGGAGCAGACTATCCGCCTGCTTCACCCGCTCTTTGAAGACTGCCTTGGAAACGGGACTGGGGCGAAAGCATCAAATCTTGCCAAGTCCTTAAAAGTCAACATCGTCTATCTTTGGTTCACAGACGCATCCACGCTCCCAAGAGCGTTGCCTTTGATCTCCTTTATTTCTCCTTCTTATTTTCTACACAAGATCTGTTATGCCCTGAAATTCTTTAGTTTTCCATAGAAACATGTCCCTTCCTTTGGAATATTGATGTTTTCTTCTTCGCGGGGGTTATGATATGGTGAATCAGAATCCAAAAGCAACGGACAATGCCAGTATTCATGGTCGGGCCTTTTTGTTCTTTGTTTGGTTTTGTCTTGTTACTCAAACCCCTCATTTCTCAAATGAATACAAATATTGTTGATTCTGTTGATGTCCGCGCTCAAGTCACTTCAGCTGCCTTTCAGCGACTCAACTCTTTGTTAAAGCAGCAGGTTGCGCCGCCATTGCGCTCTACTGTAGGCCACTAAAGCAGACAATGAGTTGGGCTTGAAAGAGAGAGGCCAGTCTCCCCTCTCCCTCCCTCTCACTCGCGCTTTTTCTTCCTGACTCGGTCTTTCCCTTCCGCACACATGCATAGAGGCAATATCGTGGACACGCAAACACCTACACACAGAGAAGTTTGATTTATTACACCTGTTACAGAAGGCGTCCGTAACCTTCACAGAGAGAAGCAGAGGTTGCTCTGGGTTAGTGCTGGCTGCTGCGCCAAATCAGAAAATCCATGTAGGCTACATCGTGCAAAAAAGTCGCGGATTTTAACTCCCCCACCCCCAAACCCATCCATCGCCATCCACCCATTACCTTCTCAGCTCTTCATCCACTGACATTTTCAGTGGACCAGGCTATTTACTGCATTGTCGGCTTGTCACCTCAACAATGTACATCTTAACGATACAAATTTCAAGCCCTTTGATCTACAGTTTTAAAAAAAACAAAGTTATGAGACATGCTTTGCAGCATGCTTTTAATATCTTTTTTAAGATTTACTATTGATTAATGACAAGGTTAAACTTGATAACTGATGGGGCCAGATTCAATCATAATATTTCAGATTTTGAGTCTATTGGTTTGCATTTTGAGATAGTTGCTTCAAATGGAGTTACTTAAAACTCTGTTCAAGTTGAATGAACAAACCTAACGCTGATCGCCTATAACCTACTTGGCTACTGGTAAAACCGTACAGTGACGTCTCCATATATTTCCACATACTCGTAAACGCATAATCAGTGGTATCACATTAACGGATATTCACTTGATAGGGAATTCTAAAGATGTTTTCTTTCCCTGTTGGCCTGCGTATTTCATAAGGCATCCTGACCCAAATATTAATTCTATGGAGCTGCTTTTATGTGTCTGGTGTCAGCTTTCAGTGGTGCTTCGTTTGAATTACTGGAGCAATCATGACGTGGGGGGGGGGGGGGGGGGCGGGGGGCGGCCCCCCGCGCGGGGGGCGGGCGAGGGGGGGGCGGGGG
>JAVQKI010141249.1:0-10967 GCA_036025975.1 Nematalosa erebi
ATTCGCCACTCTGTCTATGTTGTTCTAAATTCGTTTGCTTTCCTTGCTATCAACAGCACTCATCAAGCTCGTGCAACAGTGCTATGGTTGGAATTACTCCGAACCTACGCTTTAATTCATTGTTATTCAGTGTTGTTCGGTTTTTGAAACGCAGACTTTGGGATGTAGACTTTAGAGAAAAACAAATGAAAAACATAAGTGAAGTGTCATGAATGTTCATGATATGTGTTATGTCATGTTTTTACCACGCTCATGTCACCCTTACGTAGACCCCTTCAAATAAAGTGTAATATTCCAATAAAAAAATTCCAATATTTGAGACTATCAAGTGTTTTCCTAGGCTGAAAGCTTATCTTTTTTCCCACTGGACCATGAACTTACCCCTGGGCAAGCATCCTGCCCTTGATGCCCCACCAGGATGTACAGGATGTCTCCTTTCTCCAGGGGAAAGATAGCAATAATGAGGACCCCATGGGAGCGCTTGTTGTGGTTCTTGGCCCCCTTTCCCCCTGCCGCACCATAGGCAGATATCCTTTAAGGTGAGAGAGAGAGACAGACAGAGAGAGAGAGAGAAAGAGAGAGAGGGGATAGAAAAATAAACATATTTTTAAAAAATTATCTCAAAAAAAGACAGAAGACAAACACATAAGAGCATTGGCCATACTCCCACCATCTTTCCTCTTGCATCTCTTTGCAGAGTAAATGCTAAAAATAAAAAGGTATATGAGGGATAGGAGTTTCATTTCCGGGCAGTGCAAAACACAAGTGCTGAGCCAAAGGCCTGACAAATCGCATCTATCATTATGAGTACGGGCGCCAGCTGTTGCGGGGTGGGACGAGGGCCCATGACTAAGGGCTCAGGGACTGCAGTCACACACGCGCCACTCGCCAGGTTGCACTCTGAAAGAATGGCTCCTCCACTCAAAGCATCTGTGGCAGCACCAGGACTGTTGAGGTGAAGCATTTGTTTTTCGTATCTGCGTGTATCTGTGTGTGTGGGTGTGGGTGTGTCTGTGTGTGTGTTTCTGTGTGAAAAAGGAAAGAAAAAGCGCGAGAGAGAGAGAGAGTTCAGCTACACAGGACAACGTAAAACACCAGATGTGAATGTCTCACACACCTAATAACTAGCGTGAAAATGGTTGTGAATTGGTTCAAAAATGGATCACTGAAACACACAATTGCTCACATGCACGCACGGCGTTTCTAGCTATCTACATGTATTGCATGTCTTTTATTGTATCGCATGTCTTGTATTGCCTTGTATTGTACAATACTAGTACCCACTTGTATTGTACACCCAGTTGCAATGCCACCCCACTTCTGAGGGAGGGAAACCACTTTATACGATGGGTTTGGCACGTACTTGTATCTGTCGGTGGCAGGCACACGCCACTTCTGCACACCCTTAAGGGGCCCCTCCTTGATGACCGTCACGCTGACGTTGGTGTTGCGGTAGGCGTTGTCACACTGGGCCTGGGTGGGGCCCCGAGGGCCACTGGCCCCACAGGAAGAGAACCACCAGGTCATAAGAGACACCTCTGAGAAGAATACAACCACAAGGGAGAGCTTACACATCATTTACAGTGCATGACTGGAATTACAGACTATACATTTTGAATTACAGACTATAGAATAATGGATTATATTGGAAACCTTGTATCTCAAATTACTGAAAAGGGCATCAAAGGTATCTCTTAAGAGTTGTGATCCATCTCCTATAATGACACTAGATTCATTGATTCATATTTTTGAAAGGCTTGGGTGTGATAAAACAGTGCATGTACAATATAACAGAGGGCAAGGGTCGGTTTGAATGAGGAAGTAGAGCTTTGGAACACCATAAATGCCTAGCAAATTATTTGGAAATTGTGCCCATTTTTTACTTTGCAACTTTTCAACACTTCAGACTCCAGAGACTTGACACCGGAAAGCTAAAGAGATTAGAGCTGGCAAAAGCCTAGGAGTCATACTCCCTGGAAACGGCAAGAAAGCTATCAATGAGTTGTTGTGAAATACAATTGTAATCTTCCCTGCTACTCCGGAACCATTACTCATTCTTCAGGGCATTTCATGAGTATTGCGGTAGGGGGCTGATCTGCAGTGCTTTCAGAAAGCATTCAGACCACTCCACTTGTTTTCAACTAGCAATGCTTAAGCATTTTTTCTAAAGTCATTTAAATTTATTTTCAGTCTCATCAATCTACTTTCAGTGCCCCATAATAACAATGCAACAAATATGATCAAAATATCACACTGATGAGACACCACATTGGCACAGGGCAAACCAAAAAAAAGGATTCAAATAGTTTTATCACAAGTTGTTAAAAAAGTCATAAACTAATATCTATGACATGTTTTAATGCCAGTTCCAAAGATGAGTGAGCCTCACTTTGTCTTCATCTTCACTGTGCTTTATACGCTTACATCTTAACAACCATTTTAAGCCAGAGAGCAGGAATTCTTTACTACTTGCTTTCATTTTCCAGCCATTCCGCCCCCTCTCTCTTGCCTCTGGCTGTAGGAGGCCCCAGCCTTACTGCTCCAAGGCCCCCTCATTTTTCACAGACAGGGCCAAGGAAGTAAGGAGGCTAAATCCAAAACAAAGACACAGTGGCGGCAACCTGCAAATGGCGACCCCATTGCTTACTGGGGCGTTACTGTCTTAGCCTGACATCATTGGCCCTGATTAGCCGTTTGACCCATATCAAACACTCTAAAAGCTCTTTTACTGCCCTGTATTCTGCAGCTAAAGAACAACTTGTTAAATTCATTAACTATATATTAAGGGTTAGTAACATAAAAATCTATTTTAAGACACAATAAATTGCGAGGTAAATATTACCAAGAAGTTTTTTGTTTTTATGGGGTGCTAAAAGAACACCAAAAAAGTCTGGGTGCTTTTCACAATGGACCTCCCCCTACAGTCAATATTTTTATGTAACTAACACCAACGTCCTAAATTCTCACCAATACACAAGGATTTGTTTGAAAAGAGTTATGTTGACTGACAAAGCAATAAACACAATCTCATTAAGCTACTTTCAATGAAGTGTTTCCATGTCAAGCATTCACTTGCATAGAATCATATCTGACGATTCAATTTCATTTTGAAACTTCAATCACTTTCAGACAGTTGTAAAAAGATTGCTACAGTACAGTATATGCCATGCAAATTGTTTATATTCAAACATTTCATTTTAATTCATGTAGTACATAAGTGAATAACACATAAGCATTATTTATTAACAATCAACAACCAAACTACTAGGTAATGGCTACTTTGCCATTTTTGTGGTAACTTGATGAATTCCTACTGAGATACTTTACCTGAGGATGGCTCAGCAAGAGGGCTGAGGTAGTCCTCATCACTCAATGGCCCAGACAAAAAGCCATTGCCGTGCAAGAGCAGTGAGCTCAGATCTTCAACACACAAAATGCACAGAAAGAGAGAGAGAGTGAGAGAGATAGAGAGAGATGGGAAATAATGTGCATGACAGAGAGAAGGAGGAATATGATCAAAAACAGTTGTGGTAGAGCTGTACTTTCAAACACCATTGTACTATTCATCATCGTGTTGATAACATAAAGACTTCGATTATCAGAGAGAGTTATCAGGAGGGCATTTGTTATGCTGGTGACAGGCTGTAAAGCCTCCCATTAAACTGATGGGAAGACATAAACTGTGGAATGGCACGCAAACCCAGGGAACAGATGAGGCCGTGAGTAAACCTTGGAGAGAATGAAGCCTAACTGAGAATGACTTGAGATACTGATGAATTAGATGAGAGCCGGCAAAAATGATGACAGGCCGATAAAATACTATTTACTATAAAAAAAGCTATTTCCTGACAAGGCCTCTCAGGAATTTAGCACTTAGGGACCAAAAGTTGGTTTTGAGCATTGTCGATTAACGAATTAAACTTAGCTCTGTGGTTCCACAATATTCCCAGCCTGTGAGTCATTTGGAAACCCTACGACAATATCAATGGGTGAGCCAGGTTAACGCTTGAGTTTGCGGAGAGTGAGTCCCAATAGGAGCACTGTTTAATTGCGACCTTTAGTTAAGATGCACCAACGTGGAATTATAGCCACTCATGGCGCTGGCAAATGCTCCAAATCCATGGTATTCATGCTATCTGAGTTTACAAGGATTTTTTTACGGATCGCAGCAACGGGGAAATGGCGTCAGTGCCGGCATCTTTCACAACCAATCGGCCGAGTCCTGCATCATCGAGATGTCCCGCTGCTCACTGGAGACAGTGGTTAGGAATCCGAGTCTCAAGTCCCACAAAGAGGAAATCTTTCTCCCTTTCGAGTTATGTATGTGTTCCACTTGCATCCAACAAGTCTTCATTTGTACCTGCTTTAGCAATACATCATTCCTTCTCACGACCTCATCATTATATCTACGCACTTTAAATGAACATCTAGCTGACCGAGACATTAAAGCCTTCAACAAGATTACACTTAAATTACACAGCCCATGTCTGATGTATGTAATGCAAGCACATGGCATTCACTTTCTGTACTTATTTAATGTACAATTCATTGAGCAATCAGAACTCACATGTCTGTGTATGCCAGGTGACAAATATTCAGTGGGCATAAAACCTAAACCCAGAATGCTCACGTTACAGTCAAGCTCACAGTTGTGAAGACTTTTGAAGACAGCTAATTTTAGAGGTGTATTTTCAACACTTTCAGCATGGTTATATAAATTCTCCTCTCACAGCTTGTGACAATTTATTGAGCTATTATGTACAACTCGAATGTAAAGAATCAGAATAATTGTGAATACCTGATTTAAAACATGCTGCCCCCAGGGTGATGTCATCTAAGGCGATCTCTGCATAAGAGGCAGGCCCCCAAAGAGCTTGTACTTTGATGTGGAACCTTTGACAATAAAGAGACAGATTTCATGCTGGATCACACATGCTTTTCGTATTGGGATCAACAGTAAAAAGTTTTACTGCCAATGTCTACTTTTCAGTCTACTTTAGTGACAGTCCATCACTGGCCATAATATTAATTAACACTTTTATTGAAGTTACTGTAATGCCATAAAAATGCATACATACTCATTGAAAATGCGAGCGATGGGCAGTGTAACCTCTTGCCACTTGTCCCTCCATGGCCCTGACCTCTCAAATGTCAGAAGAGACATTGTGGTATCATTGGACTCTAGTGAGATCAGCACGGTGCCATTGAAATCCCCGTAGAGATAGACAGAGAAACGCAACTGCGCATAACACAAAACGATTCGGTGACACATCAAGACTGGATATCACAGTATGTTACAGGCTACTCTACAAAGGATTTTGACAAAATACCAAGGAAATGTAAGAAATGAGGAACATTGCATGTTTCGTATGGGAAGAACAACAAAAGTACTGCACAGAATAAATGAGCACACAACACTTGTATGACAATTGTAGAGGAAAACAACATTTTTGAACATCACTAAGCAGTGTCGTCAAACTTTGTGGCTGGGTTTGAACTTTAGTGAAATGAAGAAAGAAACATACTTCACCTAGCATGATTCTGAACCGTGTTGCCCTGGTTGTAGCTATACCATTTATTACTAATAGTCTCACCCCTGTCTTCAGAGACAATTGAGCTCAATTGTGTTTTAGGAGAAACAAATCAGAATTCAACCTGGTCAATGTCTCATGATGTCTTAATTTAAATTCCTATCACGCCCTATTAAGTCCAATTTTAGTTAAACTTAAGATCTTAAGGAACAACAGACCAGAATTCAGTTAGATCTTTTTTATTTCTGTGAGCCAAAACGGGACTGTAGTCCTCCGGGTACAACCTCAAATAGCAACAGCGTCAACCTGGACTAGCAATCTGCTGCTAGTGTTTTCTGACTTTGATCATTAACCAAGCATGTAACACATACAGTGTTGTGCCAAAGTTTTTGAACCCCTTTGAGTTACTTGAGAACTTTCACACAGGACTGTTACACCACATATGAATACTGCTGACCAGTCAGTCATTCACTCACCTGACAGTCTCCAGCAGATACAGTCAAAGGAAGAGCAGGACTCTGCACCGAAGCCTCTCCAGCTAGACGGCTACTTTTGACCCTCAGATACAGGAAGTGACCTGAGTAAGAAGAAACAAGTAAACAAAAGTAGGAGTTAGAAATTTGACGCATTTGAAACACGAGAGATAAAGGAGAAGATAAAACAGAGGACAGAAAGAAGGCTTTCAATTGAAAAAAAAAGAAAAAAAGATAAATAAATAAATACTGTAGGGGTTAAAGTTCTCTTCTCATCTAGTGATGAAAGGGTGTGTGGCATTCAATTCTCATCATGAAACACATCAAGCTATCTTAACCATTAAAGCTTTTGAGGTTGAACACAAAACCATCCAGCCATGAAATATGATACCCGGATCGCCACATGGTTCCGAAACCATTTTTCACAGGAGCACGCTTTCACAGAACACTTCATCATACAAGACCACATAGTGCTTAGGCATTCCTCGACTGCTCCTAAATCTTACTGTATGTCCATTCCCTGAAGGACATCCCTTTATTAAGCACTGATCCCTTAAGGTCTTTCCAAACAAAGCTCAGTGCTGTCTTTCATAAATATTTTGGAGTGCTCTACCTTTTGCCTAAATCTCACAGGAGCGTTGTGTGAAAAAAAATGAAATGTATTGCATTTTAAACTCTGTAATCTGAGAAACATGGAGAGCAATTTGCTGGATAAACTTTCCATACACCTTGTCCGTCTGAAATTCCTACGTGATCCCGTTCACCTCCCTGACTGAAGGAGGACAAACACGGCAGCTCTAGCTCTTGGTCCTGCTCTTGCGGCCTCTGAAAACTATGTTAGGGAGTTGACGAGGGTTGGACCAGGGTATTTATCTCAAGAAAAGATTCAGTGTGTTTCGTTAAAACTGTTCTTACAGTAAATGACTGAGGGAGATTTAAGGTCAGCCATGCCTGGCTTTCCACAAAAATGTGTCTTTGATCCCTCTCATCTGATTTATCAGCCATTTACCATACTCTCTTTGACATTTCACGCCTCCTTGTGTGGATGAGACTGATGCCCTGGCTTATGTGCTGATGAAAATACTAACTGATAATAATTCACATTGAGCGCAGCGTCAAAGCACATAATTATGCACTGTATGGGCCCTAGCTTGAATGGAGTCTTACGTCTAAATAATACCTGATTTACCAACTACACAAAATCAATTTGCTAATTTAATGCCATGGGAAAGACCTTAACTGTACACACTCATGAACCAGTTCAGTGCTCCCATGTACCACATGCATGCATGAAAACTTCTTCAAAAGTGAAAATGACTACTGAATGAAATACACAGGAAACCTATTTTGTCTCTACATGTCTGCCTACTTCGAGCAAATAGTATTTTTAACTGTCACAAAGCAAAGTCTTAGATATAGAGATATCCCCAGATAAAGACATATTGAACTGATTTGGGAAAAAGATGCTCTGTTTTCTTTCTGTTCTGCTCCAAGACAGAGGTAGTCACTGCACCCTTCTCAACTTTCACCATGATTGCCTCAGATCTTTTGTCACACTTCCAGAAACCCTCCAATTATCAACGCTATCATTAATCAGCTAATATATTTACAGCACAGTTTGGCACATATGTCTTTTTGAGACAAAAAAAAAACCCGTCAAATACAAATATCAGATGATTCAATGTCATAATTTACGTTAATAATTTTGAACTTACAGGCAGTGAAGTTAACATTCACAAGCATTTTGGTGGACCTCCCTACTACATAACAAACCTAAGCAGAAGCATCTAATCACACTTCCACTCCCCTTACTGACCTTGAGTGAGCTGCAACGTGGTTCCCAGCAGGCCTCTGTGGTTGCTCAGCTTTTCCCCACTGGTCAGCACCCAGGAGGATGGACGCTCGGTCACTGACCATCCGCAGGGGCCCGACTCGAATGAACAGTGAGCCCCTAAAGGCAAGGAGTCTGGATGAAAAGACAACAAGGGTCAGGGAGGGCTGCGGAGCGGAAAGGAGGGGAAGGGGAAGAGGAGGCTTGAAAATGCTTGGATATGGCCAAGAGAAACACAAAGCCGTGCAGTCCTAATTTCCAGCTGTTTAGCAAATAGAATTACTGGTGGCCATTCAAAATAAACTCTCTCTCTTCTCTCTCTTCTCTCTCTTTCTCTCTCTCTCTCTCTCTCTCTCTCTCTCTCTGTGTGTGTGTGTGTGTGTGTGTGTGTGTGTGTGTGTATTTATCTGTCTTGACTGGCTCTGGCTCTGTATGGAGCCTTCCTCCAACATTGCCTCAGTGACAGCTCTGAGAGGAGATGATGGAGGGCTTCTTTGCTGACGTCCGATCCAACATGATTTCGTTTGGTGCAGGAGGAGGGGTTACACAGTTGTAAAGTCAAACTCCAACATCAACACAGAGGTTTTCAGCAGGTCGCACTGGAATTCAGTTAAGTCTGTCTGCGTTTTCCTGGCCTTTGCAATCAATCCCGAAATCATGTCAAACATTTACTCCCGTGGGTGCCACATTTCCAATGCTTTCAATAACCCCTCTTTCAGTAACATACACACACACACACACACACACACACAAACATCATTTCATTACTACCCAAGCTCAGTCCTCTCATTCTGTCTGAGGGCTGTGTATTTTTTCCATCCACTGATGAATGCATTTGACTGAGAGCAAAAAACACTTTTCAGACTACCAGGGAGAGGTCTGGCAAGTGGAGCCTATTTCTTTTCTGACACAGCAGTAAAAGTCTGGGTTCCTCCCTACCTCATGCTGTAGCTTGACTTGATCTACTTAAAATTAATTTGCGTATATTCAGTTACACATATGTATAAAATTGTAATTATGCAAATGCCCCTATCGTAAAACACCTCGTATAACAAAGAACATGCGTCCAACACAAAAAGAACACAGTCAGAACCGCTAACAGCAGCTTCAGTATCCCTGACCACAAAAAACAAGCACGCGAAAGAGCTTCCATAACACACTACGATTGCAATGCAGATTCCTTTGCTCGCTCGTCATTCTCACACTTTGCTTTTAGTGGCAAGAGAAGCACTTTCTATCTGGCTAATCCGGGGGAGGAGGGATTAAGAATTCACCAAGGCCTTAAAGTTTAATTCCGCTAATGTAGGTGGCACTCTGCCTGCTGCTAACACCTCTAATGGTTCTTTCACACCAACAGCCATTTAGTCCCATATATTTAGTCAGACATTAGGAAGCACATTGGAAGCTGCACAGCTGCTCATCTCTAGTAACCATAATCTGTATTAATTATTGATACATAGCCTGCTGTTACATACTGTACTGTTACATGCTCATTTAATTGCAATAACCAGAGACTGAGGTGATGTGATTGCTACAATGCTGGAAATGGACAGGATAAGGTTTAGAGATAAGCTAATGTGTCCAGGGACTAACAATTGGGAGACATAGAAAAAACATCTAAAATTCCATTATTTGATTAATGAATTTATAAAGCATATCACAATACATAAAGCTCAAATGTTCTTTAATGAAAGTAATATGTAGCCTATTTTAATTTTAGAATGTGTAATTGTACAGTTATAGCAAATCAGTTAACATGTAAGCAACCTTTTTTCATCAATGTCTTTCCCTGCCTGGGGTTTGTGTCATTAAAAACCCTTCACCCAGGCTTCTGCTGCAGTTGTATGTTCACCATGTGCTTCTGAATCACAGCATGGAAAGGCTTTTCCAAATAACATTTCCATTAACTGGCAATTAAGGCACATTCAAAGACAAACATGTCACAGCATTTTCAGGCCAATCAATGTCCTCAATTAGGCACAAAGAACCAATGAAGCCTTCACTGATGGGCATGTTTGTCAACCTTTCAGCAATGGGGTTGTGGCTCTCAAACCTCAATCTCTTGGGCTTCATGCTTATTCACATACTGACTGAACAAATAAGTGACATTCATCATTGGAATTATCAAACCGACCTAGATTTGGTAACACATCCCACAAATTGCACAGATGTTTGACAGGGTGTGCGTCTAATCAAATGGACAGGGGATGGAGTCTTTGTGAGCAATACTGAGGGCCTTCAAATAAAGCATATGCCTACAACCAAGACACATCATGGTTCTCTCAACGTAATTAGTCAAGGAGTCAATAACAACAATTGGTTAATTTCATTCAGATACTTCACTTCAGACAGCAGCAGAATAGCGCCATGGGCAAGGGCTGGGCAATTAATCAAAAAATTAACCAAACAGAGAATCGTAACCATTAAATGAGAATGATCAATCACATGACTACTAATCTTTGTTTATCATTACTTTTACAATTATTTATTTTGTAAACTTTTTCTTTATATTCTGTGCATTCCACTGTGTGTTCATGCATTGTTCCCTGAAAGCAAACTACCACATGTGTTGTCATGTGATTCTGCCCAGTCCAGTCGATTTTGGACGATTTTGATTTGCAGTTCTATCGCCCAGCCCAAATCGTGGTTAAAGACATCAATATTAGTCAAAATGGAAAAATATACTGTGATCAAGGGGGGGGGGGTGCACAGTGACCCTATCTGGCCTGTGACCTATGTGATTCTAAATGCTAAGTATTGTTGCATGCTAAAAAGTTACTTTAAAAGGCAAACATAGTGGAACACACACTGACTGACCACAAATGAAGCCTTCATCCTCCCTCAGTGGGCAGTCTGTATGGAAGTCACACACTCGACTCTTGTCTATGCAGCCTCCAAAGTTGCAGTGGAAGGCCGTAGACCCATCACAGTCATGGTCATGGTCATCTGAAACATCAAAGAACACAAACAGATGAGCAAGACCTTTACAGAGTTTGTGTAAATATGTAATTTTCTTTTATTTTATGACTTTTTGGGGGGGATATGACTGTGGACGTTATGAGAAAAAAACATATTTCATTCATCTTGACTTGATTATTTCAACAAAATGCCTGTTTTAGGCTATCTAAAACT
>JAVQKI010141311.1:0-10892 GCA_036025975.1 Nematalosa erebi
GGGGTAGGGGTAGGGCGGGGTGGTGTAGAGAGGGGATGGGAAGGGTGACGGCGGAAAGCCAACAAGCCAGCAGTTTGGGGAGGGAGGGTACACACCTTGGCATTAATATAGGGGTCAAACGGCCCACAGCGTTTGAAGTCTCTGTGGTCTACAGAGCTCTAGGATGGGAGAGGAGAAGATGAAGATGAACGTCAGGCAAATGTGTGGAGTTGTGGCACGCGCACGCACACACACACACACAAACACGCACAAACACACACACACACTCTCACACGCAAGCAAGCACGCACGCACGCACGCACACACGCAAAACACACATCCACATTAGGCAACAAGATGCTTGAAGTGGGTGAAAATCAAAAGTCTACAGGGAGAACAAAAATATAAGAGTTGCGTTAATGAACATGAGATCAGGCACAGCGATGAGGGAAATGACACGAAATGAGGTGAACTCCTGAGAGTTTAGCAGGTAGAGGTTAAAAAGCCAATAAGTAGTGAGTCCTGCATCCAGTGATTTTTGAATGCATTCAGCTTTTTAAAGGTAAATGAAAAAAATCTTTATACAGCCTTTTGATTGATGTCAGTGTCACGGGATCCCCTACAATTTGGTCTCATGGTCACTTCATTTTTGGCCATTTCGATCAAAAACTACAGCAATCAAGGCATCAACACAGTGGAAGTCCAGGCTGGGGTTTAAAAGTTAAAATCATCCCAGCAGCATGACTTAAAAGCAGCTATAAAAACACGATGGCATTCAAAATCATACACAAACTCAGAAAGACATACACAGACAAAAATCTGAACACACAACACATTCAAACACACACACACACACTTGACATAACAAGCACTTGCTGCTGCAAGCATTTCAAGCCATGGAGAGTATTAGTGTCATTCAACCACATGGCAACTGGAGTTAAAACTGCATGGTCTTTGGTTGCTAACAGGGCATGCTATATCTTGCTTGCATGCTTTGTTTGCCTCTTTTGTTCTAGTGACAGCTCACGTTGCGGTTGCCTTTCTTCCTAGCATCCAAGCGCGGCCAGGAAGCCACTGGGGGGGTGTATAACCAATGAATTCTCTATTTATTTTCCCCTTTTTTGCGCCTGAGTGAGCGCTCCACATTCTTCGGCACCAGACATGGCACCGGACACGAATATAAAAGGAAGCTAAGGAAGGGCAGGATTTGTGGTGGCTGGAACTGGCTGAACATTTCTGGTCTGGTTCTGGTGAACGCCGCCAGCTTCTGACCTCCTGCATGTGAATACTTTCTGATCCATGACACTTCTCTTGAAAACAAACTAAAAAAAAATTCGTGCCCACATGCTGGTCAGGACACAGCGAGGGAACTTCCTTTACCTTTCAAACTGAACCGCCACATCTAGCCCCAGCCCTGTGGCATCAAGGCTCTGGTTTCTATGGGTACAGCCTGTTTCAGAAGAATGTTTATATAATTAAGCTCTTGAGTAATTACAAGATCTGCCACATTTGCGGTCAGGTATGACACATCCGTATAATATGATGAGAGGAAATTAAATTCCACGGCAATACAAGCAGATCTATTCCAGAGAACCCTTCAGTGCTTGCCGGCTGAGAAATGAAATAGGACAGAATGACAAACAGAAGTGCTTAGTTACTGTAACAAACTGGAGGTCTGCTTGGACTAGCGGGGCGTGAGAAATAGGCCGCTTGCATCACTTGGACACATGATGCCACAGATGAGAATTACAGCTGACCACGAGATGGAACAGGAAAAAGAGCATTCAGAGAGGAGAAACTGACCCCTCCAGGAGATGGGGACAGGCGCTTTAGGGGCAGCAGGAGTTCCCTTTGACTAACACACACATACAGACACACACAAATACACACACGCAAGAACACACATATAACATTCTTGCAGTGCTCCTTGCAGGACCCATGTGCTTCTGAAGGAACCTGTAGGAGCACATGAGAGGGGGTAGCCTATGGAGTAATCCTATAATGTATATAACCATTTATACAAATAGATTTGCAGTGGAGACCTCACTCACAGATAGGATCCAACCCATCAGGGTAGAACTGGCATGTGGACTAAGGCAACAGAAATCAGGAGACCTGCTGACTGTGTGTGTGTGTGTGTGTGTGTGTGTGTGTGTGTGTGTGTGTGTGTTTCCTAAAGGGCAGAGGTCCAGTCAGACAGAGAAAGGGAGCGAGAAAATGCTTTAAGTGATGGGAGCCAGTAGACAGCAAGGCAGTCAGACCTGTTCATTAAGTTTGGGGTGGGAGGGACCCTGGTGGATGAGCAGCCGAACGATGCGCTGGTCGCCCTTCCAGGCGGCAAGGTGCAGCGGGTAGCAGCCTTTGTTGTCGGCCATGTTGGTAAGGGCCTCATTGCGTAGTAGCAGCTCCACCACTTCACTGCACTCAGACACAAGGGAGGAAAAAAACAACAGGACAGACAATAAGACGATATTTAAATGACAAGTATGTGCATGAGTGTATATGAACATGCATGTACAGTGCATACTGTTTTCAGATGTCTTTGTTATGCATCTAATATTAGGTGGAATTCCGATGCCCCAAATAAATAAATAAATCCCAAAATAAAACAAACCAATCCGACTAAACAATCCGACAATACAAACAGCTACAGCAACAACACTATAATTTGGAGTAGGACGGGGGCGTTCCTCGGGGTTCATTATGTGGGAGTTTTGGGGTCACCCCTTTGGATTTGCTAATTAGCCCAATTAATGAAGCAGGATGCTAAAGTAATGAGTTAGAATCACATATGCTTCAGTGCATGAATGAGGAAGGGGAGGATGGTGAAAAAAAAAAAAAAAAACATGCCATTAGTCTCCAAAGCTTCCCCTCCACTGGCTGTATCTATGAACGACCTCCAGTACTAGCATACTGGTGCACTTTGAATGGCTTGATAGGTCATTTGCTTCTACATCAAAATGCAGCGCAGTGACTCCAAATTACCTCTGATTGATACACTTTCGCCTGGGCTAGCTGATGAGGAGGGAAGATAAAATGGACTTTACACAATGCCATCCAACTCTATATGCACGTAGTGCCAATCTTGACTCCATTCAGCCCTGGTCTTTTAACCGTTATAAATGACCTACTGTGCAGCTGGCAGAGTGCTGTTCTTTTAAACGGCCCAATTAGTGGAGCAATTTGCTTAAACATGCGTTGGGAAGACGTGTGGAGAACATTAGAGAGACAGCAGCCGGATTTAGACAGGAACCGCTGCTGTTCTGTCAGGCCAAGAATGGTTCCGGAGTCTGGTACCAGCTTTGGCTCATGTGAAGGAGAACTGTGCTGTGTGGGAAAACAGCACTATGTAAACATTCCTCCTTCTGATTAGATTTGTGCTTTAGATTTGGGGAGTGTCCAGGTTTTTACTCACTGCACAGTTACCTTGCCAAAGGTTTTTTTTTTTTTTTCCTTTTTAAAGACGCTGTTCTAAAACTTAGACCTGGCAAAAGGATTGTCTTCAGGTCATGTAGGAGCAACACATCATCTTGGCTAGCCACAACATACACAGACACAGACACAGACACAGACACAGACGCAGACACAGACGCAGACACAGACACACTGCTGTTCCCAGACTACAGTACATGGTTTGTCAGTCAATCATCACACACACGCAGATACACACACAGACACACACACCTAGGTCAACTTGGAGAAAAGCAGAGAGAACATAGGGAGAGAGTAGACCCACCTGTGTCCATTGAGTGCAGCATGGTGAAGGGGAGTGTATCCAGTGCTATCCACACAATTCACATTGGGGCCCCTCCAAATACTGCAAACAGATAGAGAGAGAGGAAACACATCAGTACATACAGTACATAAACACATCAGTGATTCACACCAGATATGACTGATTTGTCAGTGAGCACTCATTCTGGGCTCGGTCAGGGCCAGGGCACACCCGTTGTACACACTCTGTAAGAGGTGAGCCAGGTTAGACCTTGAACCAGTGCCAGACCAGGCGGCCTCTAAGCTCATTACAGCGGTGTCTCACTCGGGGCGGGGGGGGGGGGTTACGCCGCAAACAAGGGCACTTTCAGCTACAGCTACGGTATCCACGGCATGCCCGCCGGTGTCTCCCTCGCTCTGTTTAAAAAAAAAAAAAAAAACAAGGGGCATCGGCTGTCAAGACGTTTGCTGGCTGCACGCTCTGTTCAGAGGACCTGTCATATCCGTGTTGCAAACTCTGCAGCCCGCAGCCATCCCACAGCAGAGTGGCAGTGGGGGTGGGGAGGCACGTACAGTATTATGCAAGAGGACCCAACATTAGCTATGATGAAATTGCCTTGCATAAATCACATTTTATCCGTCCCTTAAAGTGTGTGTGTGTGTGTATGAGTGTGAGCGTGTGTGTGAACACGTGCGTGAGTACGGGCTGTGGTTTAGCACCGTTCCTGTCTAAAGACTTCCGTACCAAACTTGAAAGTGTTTGTGTAACTTTGACTTTTGGCCACAGGTCACAATCAGACGCTGTAGTGGTGGTGACCAAGAATATCACAGCCCCTGACACTCTGCTGGACTGCAGTCTTACAGGTTGTTCAATGCTTGGAGCCTGTTCTGAACTCAGTCTAGCACTGGGATAGCAATGATGGTGACGACGAGGGGAGGGTGTGGTGCGTCAGTCCCGAGAGGAATGCGCCAGGAGGAGCTCCACACATAAAAAGAGCCATGGAAAGAATGAGGAAGCACTGAGCACACAGCCCAGGGAGGCCAGGAGACAGGTACTCTCTTTACCAGACGGCAAAGAGTGGAAAAACATACACACACATACACATACACGCGCGCGCGTGCACACACACATACCCAGACCATCACGCAAACTTTGCCTTTGTCAATCATTGTTGTGCAGCGTACTATTTGCCCTCCAAAAGCTCAAGAGTCATCAACACAGTGCTTCCTGCAGTGGCCGGGGTGACTATTGGCGGTTGGGCCTTCTGCTAACTGCATCTTCACGGCTTGACTAAACTGTCAAAATGTCCTGTTTGGCAACCACTACACTGCGTCCACTGGTTGGGCATACACAACCACACAGACCACACGTACATGGCGCACAGACAATGAGCACTGCTGCGATGTTGACAGCCTATGGCCGTCTAAGCCATTTAAATGCCGTTGACATACTGAAAACACACCCCTGGGCCATATACACACATGACACACAAAGACTCACTGGTCGTATAACATGAAACTCAGAAGTACTGTTGTGAAACGAACTATAAAACAATACAACACCCCTGTCCCGGATATTTATTAACGGCAAAAGTGTGTCTGCGGCAAAGTACAGAGCAGTTTTCTAGATACTGTGAATTCTCAATTCTGTTTGCGGAAATACTGGTGGAGATGAGCGAAAACGGTGAAAATTGACGAGCGAAGAGGAGAAGAGTAGAAAAGAGAGGAGAGGAGAGGAGAGAGTAGCCATTGGGAGGAGAAACATCAGTGTCGGGGACACAGCATTATAAATCTGTTCTGCTCTGCACTGTGCGAGCGTCCGCCCGCCTGGAGGATAAATATAGCCCCTGCCGCACTCATACACTTAAGCCCGACTCGCTGCATCTCCCAGTCAAGATCATTTGCTTCTGTTAATCTGCGAGAGGGTACAGTGATTAAACGCCAAACAACGAGGCTTTCCCAAGCTGCCAGCAGCAACCCTCTGCAGCAACACAGGCCCTTCAAACTGCAGGGTCAACAGCAGAGTTTTACCTGTGCCTGACGCAAACAGCTGGAGATGCCATGACAAGATTAAATCAAGAAGAGAAGGAGGGAGACTGAGCACATCCTAAATAAATGATGGGAGAGAGGCGAGCTCCACTGGATGGCTGCACAAGCATCCTAGCCTTCTTTTTTTTACTGATATGACACCATGTCTATGATCTTGAGGCTTCTAAACGCTTCTAAATCTGCAGCTGCCACAGTCACAGTCACACAGTCTGTGAGGTTATTACACAATATTGTGGTTAGATTAATGCAAATACAATGTTTTGACTGTGTGATGACATCAGTGTATCTGGTCAGTGCACAATCAATGGTGACTGACTGGTAAATAGAGGTGTTCAACAAATATCAAACTCCATTCAAATTCAGTTCATTGATTTCTTCACTGATTTGTAGCATATCTGTTTTTTTTTTGTTTTTTTTTACATTTACATTTATGCATTTAGCAGAAGTTTTTTACTCAAATCGACTTACAAAAAGAGGATAAACATTCAAGCGACAGCACAGAAGTGCAGTGTAGCCAGAGGGTTGGAGGTTTAGAAATACTGCATGAGTTTTGCATTATTACATATTACATGATTGTTTACGTAATTGTATTAATACATTACAATGTATAATGTACTGTTACAGCATCTCCTCACATTAGAGAAACAGACACCCAGTGTATCCTGGCTAAAAGTAATGATTACACGGACATGGGGTGGGTGAGCCATTGGAGGGAGAGAAAACAGCAAGCTATGCACACACACACACACACACACACACACGGATGCACGCATGTGTTTTCATGCCGCATGACATCATGACTCATCTCAGCAAATGTCTCCTGCTTGTCACGTTTGGCGAGGGTGACATCACCCTCATCCACACAACTGACCCTGCTGAAGGAGAGCGAGGTCGGAAGCGGCGGAAGGGGGTGGGGGGTTCAGCAGAGGAAGGGATGGAGAGGGAAGAGAGGAGTGCGAGGGTCACATCGAGCGAGGTTAGAGGATGCACCTCCAATGCGGCCTTTGATGTGGCTGGCCCTTGTTTTTGTTCCTGTTGGAAGGGCAGGCATCGTTCTTTCGGTGCGGCTGAAACAAAAACAGTGCTTCTCCTATAATAGCCCTCAGCTAAAGCCTGCAATTACGCGCTGAGAGCACAGTCTCATTAAATGAGTGTCTGTCAGCATGAAAGGTGGGGTGGCAGGGGTGGGAGGGGGGGGTGGGGTGGGGGGAGAAAGAGAGAGACACGCTGCCTTCTTGATTTGAATGGGAGCAGAGCTGACGGTGCGCCAGCGTCTCTCTCTTCACGGTCATCAAGGTCCGAGTCTGAAAGCGTCACAGCAGTCACAGTCAAACTGCAGGGCTAACTTCAACTTCACAACAAACCACCTCCACCACCACTAGCCCCACTGACACTTTGGATGAAGCACTCAAGCTGATCTCCCTGTGCAACGGCAGAAAAATGCCCCTGCCTCTCCTCTGGCCAGCCTCGCTGTGCCGCGCCGCGTTGCGCCAGGCTAAGCCCAAAAAGCCTACCCAAGCTGCCTTGCAGTGTGACAGGGATCTGAGCGAAGCTGCACCATTTCCAGCGTCATGCCCACTGAACACATCAGGGGCTAAAAGCAAAGCACCAAAAAACAAATACTGTCCACCAGTAGCTGGCCCACATTAAAATAATAATAATAATAATAATAATAATAATAATGAGAGAGAGAGAGAGAGAGAGAGTGAAAGTGTGGTGGGGGTGGGGGGTTACATAACAACTTACTGCTGAATGTATTCCAACATCAAAACTCCTATCACTCTGTTGTTATGCATTTTATAAAAAAAAGTGGACATGAACATTTTCCCCAAAAAAGGGAAGTGAAGAGAGATTATGGAAATTGAGCGGAAAGGGGATGAATGCTATCTTTGTGGGGGGGTGATGTGAGGAGGGTTGCTGAAAAGAAGAGGAAGCAGCAGACACAACTAAGACGGACACAATTAAAATGCTAAGCTGTCTTCTTTCTCAGTGTGCAAAAGCACTGCTGGTGTCTGGAGGGGTCCCTATGTGTGTGTGTGTGTGTGTGTGTGTGTGTGTGTGGAACAGACTCTGTAAGAGAGAGAAAGAGAGAGAATGAAAGAGAGTAAGAATGAAAGAGAGTGGGGGAGAGAGAGAGATGCTACCCATTTCACCTCCACAACATCTCTGCTCTGCAGCATCACTGGAGCTCAAGGGCATGATTCAGTTCTCTCTCTATCCCTATCCACCTCATCCTCTTAGGCAGAGAGAGAGGGAAAACGAGAGAGAGAGAGAGAGAGAGAGAGAGAGAGAGAGAGAGAGGGAGGGAGAAATGAGGGGAGAGAGGAAGACGAGATGCTGCCATGATGACTGGACAAAAGAATAGCTTTAAGGAAATGGGGAGAGAGGCAATGCCGTGTGGAGGGTTGGAGGGGAGTGTGAAGGTGGTGGTGGTGGTGGTGATGGCGGTGGTGGGTGTTGGAGATATGGAGAGCTACTGCTGGTGGTGGTGGAGGAGGAGGAGGAGGAGGAGGAGAAGGAGGCAAGAGGAGGCCCCCCATGTGTGCATGGGAACTGATTTAAGAACTCCAGCAGCGTGAAAGGAAAAGCTAATCCTTCATTTCCCTGAGGGGATATCGGCTTGATGAGGCTGGGGTTTGAAAGAGATTCGCCGGCTGTAATTTTGGTGGCGCATAAAGCTGGGGAGAGTGGAAGAGCAAGACAAGGGGAGAGAGGGAGAGTGTGAGGGAGACACTAAAAGGGAGAGAGACAAAGAGAGAGAGAGAGGAAGAGAGAAAGAAAGAAACAGAAAGAGGGAGACAGATGGGGAAGAAAGGGCGAAAGAGCAGGAAATGAGTGTTTGAACGGGAAGGAGAAAAGGCAAACGTAAGAGGAGAGAAATTGAGCTGGTGGTGAATTTTTTTTTCTGCAGAAACAAGCGTTGTTGTGTTTTAGCTTTACACTTAATACACTGGCAGCATTTTTCTGCTGGCTTTAATTCATGAAAACAGCTCCCTACTGAAGACTTTCCAAAATGCAGCACTTACGCTTCTAAAAACAAAACAAAAAAATGACACAGCTCCAGCTTTATCCGAACATCTTTCTTTCCCAATGAAGTTGAAGACTAAGCTCCACCCACCAAAGCCTCTACCACATCCTAAATGACAATGAAAAGAGAATCATGACATCATGTTTATCGGTGGCCAAAGCATTTCTCAGTTTCAGTACTGAAGTGACGCATAATACTAGTAGCGTTAAGTTCTCCATGGGAAATGTTTGCACAAGTGTTTGCTAATGCTTGAAAACAAATGATTTGTAGGATTAATCTTGTCTTATCGTGTCACTGCTTTAATGATAATTTTATTTAATTGTAGGGTAGTTTAGTTTTAGGAAGCATGGGGTTATGCAATTATGCAAACTGTGACTTTAAAATGACCTAGCTACTTACCTAGTAACAGTATTTACCTAACAGTATTTTTCATTTGCTTTCATATTTGTGTGTGGATGAGCTCTCAAAATACTGCTGCGTGTGGATGCAAATCCTTTTGAACAAAAAAGGAAAAAATAATCTGTCATGCATGCACAATTTCTGACTGAGAGTGAGAGAATCTGAATGTGTGCATGAGAGAGAGACTAATAAGACAGACACAAATAATTCACAGCTTCTACTTCCTAATTTTCAGTGCGCAACCAGACCACAAAACCTCGCCTCAGTATCATGTACTTCTGACCCGTCGGTCATTGTGCTTTTTTAGCCACAGAAACTACATCTGTTCAAAAATTAAAATGTGGAACATGTCTACCTTACCAGCTATCTACCCAAGACCGTTACATTGCAGCATGGGAGATACCCACACAATATTAAAGGCTACTAAAGGTTTAAGCAGTTGCAGAATTTCTCATTCATCTACAGTACGCAGTCAAATAAATATGATAGCTAAGTGCGGGCTCATGCGAGCTTCAAAAATAGTTCCCAAACACATGATCACATGGCCAAAAAGAACACGGAAGCTCAACAGACGCCTCAGCGAGGAACAGGCTACCCCACTGGGCCAGTTCCTAGTACGTGATCTGTCCGACAGAATAAGCAACAATCCAGGAAGTGCTCAGAGGAAGAAAAAAAAAAAAAAAGGACAAATGAATAACACAGAAATGTGCTCACACACACATACATACATACACACACACACACACACACACACACACACACACACACACACACACACACACACACACACACAAACCAGGGCAAGATCTAGAGGAAAGTAAAAACAGGTGAGAGTGGTGCTGCAGGCCTGCTTGTCAGACAGATTTGTCCACGAGCCAATTAGAGAACTCCGGCCACCCGGCGAGGGATTAGGTGGCCCCTCGGGGCGTTGTGCCCAGTGGTGCCTGCCTGGCACACGTTGGCCACTGCCAGGGCAATTGGGTTTAATTAAGCATACGAGGACAGGGTGCTGTGAGCAGATGCGATGCTGGCACCGACAGGGCTTATTGGTATTCAGCAGCACAGCACCCGCCCAAATGACCAGCATTGGGCTGGGCTGGGCCGGGATGGGTCTCTCTTTCTTCGCCTTTGTCTCAGCTGCAATCCCCCTCCTCTGCACAACATCTCACTCATGACGGATTACAAGACAATAAAATTGTATCAGGTCATCAAGCACATAGGGCTGAGGGAGTTCATATTGTCCCTGACAGATGTATGACTGGATTACAAGGCTTGAATAAAACGTGACTAAAAATAATATTCATAAACAATTCAATTCATGGTCCACTTACTATAGGCATCAATGAAATAACTAAAATAAGGCAAAAGATATGAACAAATGCAAAGCATCCGGTTTCATGACAACATAGATTATTGCAAGAAAACCTATATGGACTCCATGCTGGAAATAAACAGCTCTTTGTTACACAGTGGACTATTTTGGAAATGTTTTTTTTTTAAGTCAATTTTGCAGCTGAGAGAATGACCACCACCCCCTACACCAAACTGTGCCATCCCACGAACCCACCCAGAAGAGATGCTCCATTTGTGTTGGAAACAGGCATGCATGGTATGTGAACCCACACCCATGGACGCCTGTGTGTGTGTCCCTGCCTGACAGCATCTGTGCCGAGGCAGGAGCCTTTATGGCTTTAAACTTCTCTCTCTCTCTCTCTCTCTCTCT
>JAVQKI010141345.1:0-11800 GCA_036025975.1 Nematalosa erebi
ACTGCAGTATATTTATTGTTTAGCCTACCCAGCAACAAGGGAAAAACTCTGAGGGCTTGTTTACATATAAATACATACATAAAGTACACACATATGGACATACACATACAGTGTGTACACACATACACACACACACACACACACACACACACACACACACACACACACACACCTCCTGCATGTCCATGCATGGACTGCCTGGGCACACTGAAATTCCTCACATTAAAAGTTCTCTGTGTGATTCACTGGAGATTACACAACCCTTGTTCCTTGACAGTGTCCTGAAGAAAAACAGAGTAACTTTTGTTTTGCTACAGCTGACACGTTAGTCGTTGTGAAAAAGAGACGGCCTATTTCCTGGTTGTGAGGCTAAAAGGAGGCACACAGCATGGAGTGAGAGTGAGCAGAGCCCCGAGTGGGGTCCACTCCAGGGGCAAAATGCAGACAAGAACACAACCAAATGCTGCTCAAGGTGAGTCCCTTACACTGAAAATACACCACTGTCATCAGCCTAAACTCATAAATCACTTACTAGCGTCATAAAGGCTATAAACACACGACTGAGATATACTGGGAACACACAGACAATGCAACACTGTGAGCCTTATCGTAGCAGACGTGCACGCATGGACAGGGGGTTGGCACTATAGTTCCATAGACCAGATTGTGCACAAAGTTCTGAGGGAGCTCACCACAGGAATACAAGGACGCTTAGAAACCGCTCATTTTCTCCAAGGCAAAATGCCCCACCTTGCAACGTTAGGAGAGTGAAACAAAATGAATTCTGGATCCTCCACTTGGTGGATCTACTTCGCTGAACCACTTCACCAGGATACATGGAAACATCCAGATTTTTCCCCATTGCCCTGCTGACTGAAAAATCTAAATGAAAACATAACCTCTTAGAAAGGCGGAGAAAGAACATTTTCACCACACAGACGTCCCTCCCATAAGTGACCCCTTAAAGGAGCTAAAGTATGTGTAAGAACAAAAGAAGAGTAAGAAAAAAACAGCAGTAGAATGGCTGCCCAGATATGCACTGAAGTTAGCATGTAACTCAACTAGCTTTGGGCCCTCTCTGCAATCACATTCTACAATGTGTTAGCATGTAACTCAACTAGCTTTGGGCCCTCTCTGCAATCACATTCTACCATGTGTGACCACTGTATGAAATACAATGAGAGTGAATGTAAAAGGTGTGTTCAAGACGACTTACAACTGAGAGCATTCCCTGAGACTTACACAGCTTCAAGCAGCTGCAGGCCGCTGTCTCTTTCTCTAGCTCCCTGTCTTAGCCTTAGCCTTAAACAGGGGCTCAATCAGCTGTGCAACACCAGGCTCTCTTACTGTGGCGCACACACACACACAGCTGTGATTCAACCTCCAGACCAGCCAGCGTTGCTAGCCCAGCCCCTCCACTGTAAGTGGGCCTAGGAGTGGGAACTCAGGCAGTAGCCAACCTGCTTTGCCTAATCCTGCATTCACTCAATCTTACTCGGAGGACCACACCACAATTCAAAGGCAGCCGCACTGCCATGGCTCTTCCCAAGTAAAACTGGAAATACAGTTGGCTTTTTAAGTGACAAAATCTTTAGGAGCGATCATTACCAAACCATTCCTGGACTGAGAGTTGAGTGGCAGTGTGAAAGCAGGCATTGTTGATGTGCAACTGCCTGGAACTCGCTTTCCCCTGAGGATATGGCCCATGCAAATAGGCCTCATTTCCATGTGTTCCAAAGGCATGGAAAAAGGGTTTGACCAGTAGAAACATGAAATAAACACAAACGCTCTCTGGTCAAACGTACTCTTCTGTGTGATCGTTTCATTCTGCCATTCAAATATCTCTATTGTCTGGCAAGTGTTTTGAATGCTTCATGCTTTGTTACACAAAAGAACACGAGACAATGAAGGTTTACTAAGGATGAACTGTTGACAAATAAATCTGACAGTCAGTGATCTTGTCTTATAAATAAGCAAATCGGCCAGGTTCAGTCACCAGGACACAGAGGAGATGCATGTGACGACCACAGTGTAACTCTGAAGGATGACTAAGGCATGAGTAAGTGATCATCAGACACAGAAATCAGTGGCAATGTTTTCTAGTTCTCTAAAAGCATGCCAACATGGGGATCCCTAGGCTGAGTTCATCAAAAAACAACTCCTGCTGCACCAGATTCTTCTTCTGGAATCTTCTTCTTGAGAGCTAAATCTTATCTTTGTCAAATTACTGTTTGTCTGTACTGGGTCTACCTATAGCCTTCCATATTTGCTCCACCGTACAACATTAGCATCACTAATGCTGTTTTGATTGCTTAAAGCTCAAAGAAGAATGTCAATAGCCACACATGAAGCTGAGTGACAGCAGGGTGAAGCCCAAGTCTGCGAGGTCGGTTAAAGTGCAGTGTGGCTAAATGCTGTGCTTTACTGTGTGGGCTATGTGCTTGGCAGAAGTAAAGTCCCAGTAAGACTTTTGTTCAGGAAGGTAACTCTTTTCCGGTAATTAGCTTTTTACGTTGGTAAACAGTTGTGTAATGAGGCTATAGCTAAAAGCTAACTATGAAATGAACCCTGAACTGGTAAGGAATGTAGATTAGTTAGGCTTCCTTTGGATAATAAACTAGTACAACAACACTATACAACTAATACACATGCCTAATACCGATCTAGCCTACCGTACTTCACAAAAATAGACATTCACCGGAAAATATGACCATTGTGAAGTCCTTCTGGGACTTTACATCTTCCGTGCACAGAGCCCATTGCTACCCCAGTTAGGATTGATAGTATACCACAACTGTTGTTAAACTCCTCACACATTTGCTCTCCAACTTTTGCCAGGATTTTTTTTTACCAGGATCTGATCTAAGTCATTACTCTACATTTCTTAATTTTATTCATACCAGCTGATATTATGTGTGAACATAGCCAGTGTTAAAATGTACCAGTACCAGTTAAACAGTGTGGGCCTCAACCTGCCACTGTCATGAGCTGCAAAGCACACCTGCCCCTCTGGCCCTGTTGGCCAGCTCAGACAGGAAGAAGCTTGTGGCCAAAGACAGCTATGGATGGGACACCTCATCAACCCCTGTTCACATGAAGAGCATGGAGGAGGTGGAGGTCCACACCAGCTCAGAAACGCTTAAGCAACAAATACCCATCTGGACAGAGGGTGAGTGGGTAGGTGTGAGAGTGTGAGAGTGAATGTGAGAGTGGGTGTTTACTCTGGCCGAAGGTAACTTTGTACTTGGATGGTGGTGACGCTCCATTATCAGTGCAGACAGAGATGCCCCTCTGAGCAAGACAGCTTAGTGCCAGGCCCTGAGGACTTTGGCTAGTGGGAGCCTGATTGGTGTATCAAAGTCTCTGTTCACACGGATGAGTAAGACCAGAGTGTGTTTGAAGTTTGAACAGGCACACAGACAGACTTTCAGAAAAATATGGAAAAGGTATTTTGGAATATTTGAACTATTGTTGAAAAAAGGCCATCCCACGGTCATACATTTGGACATTGAGCTGCCCTCAAACACACCATGTGTTCCATAGTCAGCCACCTGTCACGCACGCACACACATGCACACATGACACACACACACACACACACACCACAGCCCAAATGCACCACCAACTGACATGGCAACTTCTGTAACCTGACACCACTGCTATCCTAACTGTAAGCCAAAGCAAAGTCATTAAACGCCTCAGGATCTCAGCTTCTGTCATTCGGACCAAAAACACATTTTACCAGCATGCTCTCGCATGGGGAGATCCATGCTACATATTCTTGGCCAGGCTTTTCATTGCAGCAGCTGACTCAATGACTAAGGGTGTCCAATGACTCTCAGAGTACAAGGCCATTTCTCATACTGCCCCGTCATTCAGCAAGCATTCTTAAGTTATCTATGTTTTCACAGGCATTTACATGGGAACGTAGTTAAACTAGCAGCTAAACTGATTTTCCCCTGGTATTGGTGAGCAATGCCTTCTCAACTGCCGGAGAAGGAGTTAGCATGTGTTGGTTTGCCTGTTAAATATTGATTTTAAAACACAAGAGGTCTGGGAGGGACTGTTTGCTTTAAATCTGGTGTTGAGTGGACCTTTGGGCTCAGTGACTTTTAGCTCATGCATTTTTTAATGGCCACTTCCTTGAAAAATGGCCAGGTTACAATAATTGTCCCAGAATGCTACCCAGAAAAACACAACGCCTCTTTTCCTGCTAGCAAACTCAGACACTGTGCAAGACGCATACATCAGTTAATCAGATGACCTCATACCAAGCTCACTAACCTGGGGCAGGACCTAGCATATGGAAAGGGATTTTCTGGCCCGGAATTTTCCTTTGTTCCCCAAACTGCTGTGTACGCCACCACCCAAAAACAAAAGGCCCTCTGATAAGGGCTGTCTTGTGATGACGGGAGCAGTTACCTCCGAGGCTCTCGCTGAATGTCTGGCATGTTGGGGACTATGGGCAAGGGTGTCTGAGGAGAAGCTGCTCCGACACTGAAGTGCAAGAAATTCCACTGTTGCCAAACTGAATACCGCAAGCCTTTGAGTGTTTGTGGAGGGTTGCATAAAGAGGTCCTTCTTCCTAAAGCCGTTACTGTATGGCTAGGACCTTAACTCTGGGAATTACCATTATCAGCTAAGTGTGTGTGCCACCTTTCACCTTTCCAACCCTCACCTTTGCCAACACAATCTATGTTTTATATGTTTCATATATAACTCGTACCGGCAGAATAGGCTTTGTGAGCCTAATTGGGACCCATAGTCAGTTTCTGCCATATGTAGCTACACACACAGCATCACCAGACTATAATATCCCTCATGCTCCTTTGCCCCTGCACAAGTATATGCATGCCGGAGCTCTCTGGGCTCCAATAGTTGTTTGTTTATGCACAAACAGGGGTGGCGCTGACCGGCATAATGATCCATTCTGTTTGTTTCCTGTGGGGAGGGAATCAACAAGCAGCTCCAGCCTCAACATGCTTTGCTTGTCCCAAGGGTGGAGAGGAATCAGGGTGGGGAGGTGGGTGGGTGTGTTTGTATGTCTGTGCGTGTGTGGGTTGGGGTGGGGTGGGCAAGTTTGCTGTCCACACACACACAAACATATAAACGGACACGCTTGACTGGCAGAGCCAGAATGACTATGAGAGGACCCACATGCAGCAACCCATGAGGCAGCCGGTCACGCCTGGCTGCTCCCCCATCAGGGCTCCACCTGTGGCCGCCCCGAGCCCAGCCAGCCCTGCCCGCCCTCTGGGTTAGCGGGCGCACAGCTCAATCGCTTCAAACGCACAAAAGAACATCCAATTACCTCTGGCACAGAGGGCCTTTACACAGGGACATGGAAAACTCTTCAAAAACTTAAGCCCCGGTCAACAGAGCGTGCTCAGACGGAATGCGACGCAGCTGTCACCGTACACTTGAGGGATGGCCTGCTCTGCTTGCTCTACCACTACCACCGCCAGTAGAGTCCTGCTTGAAAAACAGACGCCAGCCATGACAGGCATCCATCTCTGACATAGTTCTGATCAAATCTCCCAAAGAGCGACAGGTCTGAAGTAGCACCTCCGAGGACACGAGGAGAGGAGAGCATTCCTCAGGGTCCATGTGATAGCGCATAGTTTGTACGCTCAGTCATACTGTGGGAAAGGAACACAGACAGGCGGACAAAGACAGGGGTGGAGGCTCCAGACAGACACACTCCACTGTGTGCACCCACTACAGTAACACACACAGAGCTCATACATTTAACACCAACCAGACTTCCTCAAATACTTGGATATAATACAAGGTACTGAACTGAATCTATTCCAGTTAGGAAATATCAGTAAGGGGGGGAAAAGATTCCTGGTGGTAATTTCAAGACACATGCCCACTCCATTGCATCTGTTCATAGTAACCCCACGCTCAGTTGCCACCTGGAAACTTCCACTCAGTAGAGTGGTTAAACATCCCACCTACACAGGCCTTGTGAAAAGTCCCCAGCTCGCATCTGTTGTTGTGGAACCAATGCGTCCGACACACTAACCATATGTTTCTGCCAGCACCTGAGGCAAACATGCGTTCCATTCCAGCCCATTAAAGAACCTTACCCAGGTCCTTGAGTTACCATTAATGCTGATGATAAAACTGGAGCATAGGGCACAAACCCCTTTGAGGTCACCATTTATGTCAAAACTTCTTAAAAATGTATATTTTTTAGCACTGTACTTCAAAATGTCCACTAATTTTTAAACTGGGCACTGGCAAGAAATTTGACCAAGCTTAAACAAAACAAAGCTGCAAACGGTGCCCCATACGTTAGCCTAATAATCAAAAGATCCGTTAATACAATTGCTAATCGCTGAAAACCGTTACAACAACTGTCACAGGCCTGAAGAAACAACAATAAAATGGATTAGCTCTGCCTGCCTCCTCCTCCCCTGTGACACACAGCCTCCCACTCACTGTGACCCCTTACCCCTGAACTGTGACCCCTACTGCTGCTTGCCACACTGACCTCAGGGACCTTTAGGAGCCCAGAGAGTGGAGAGAACCTTCAGCTGCTTCTTCATTCTTACACACACACACACAAACACACACACACACACACACACACACACTGTTGATTGCTGTACCTTGTTGTCACATGTTGAACATTCTCATAACTGCATTTTAACCTATTGAACTGGGATACAAAAATCCTTGAGGAGTTCTTTGTGCCTGACACCCATCCTCAACCACAGACAATAGAGAAAGCGTGGGACCTCTAGACCAATCTCTAAACATGTGAGCAAACCCAGACACACACACACACACACACGCACACGCACAGCCATGTAAGCACATAGGGAAAAGATCAGCTAGGCACAATAGAGAAGGCTGACCCACCCTCTGGCCTTTCTCAAATGCTCTACTCCCTAATGGACAGGCAGATGCTGAAAGTCCAGTCCATCACAGAGAGAAAAGGAACTCTCTGGACTATTAATGCATGTTTTCACATCATTCAGTGATACATTCCTTTCCTATGGGAGCCTACTGACCAAGTACTAATGACAAGGTTCTTCATTCTCAGAGATGAATATTTCAATTACAGAGGTTACAAAACCACAAAAGTGTGTTTAAAGTCAGTTTAAAATGAGTGAGATCAATGGGCATGTGTTTTTTAGCGGGCTCGACTGAAGCCATGCAGCTGGCATGCATCTCGTTCCCCAGCTGGCGATAGCTGTGTGATGAGCTGCACAAGTGGGTGCTCCAGAGCCATCAGAGGCCTCACGCCCGTCTCCCACCCTGTCCTTCCTGAAGGGGGCAGCCCCCTGGAAGCCCTGCAGACACCCAGGAGGTGTGAGTCATGACATAACCCATCACAAGGTCCTGACAAAAGCCAAGCCTGCCGCAGGAAGAGCCTGTTCCCTAGCAGTGCGGCAGTGTAATCCACACCTCCCTGACGAGGAGCCGCCAAGCGCTTATTAACATGACACTCCCACGCCAGCGGGAAAAAGCTTTGAGCGCCAGGCTGCTCTGCAGAGACCATAACAAAGGCAAAAGACATCAATCTTTCAGGCGGGTGAAGAAAAGAAGAGAGGAGGAACACGGGGAGGGAGAGAAACAGAAAGAGAGACAGAGTGAGAGATCCATACCAACTCCAAAAGGTCAGCATCCTGTTTGGTCTGGACTGCAGGTGTGAGGAGAGGTGAGGGCCAAAACAAACACCCCAAGCAAAGACACGGGTCTGGGGTAGGTATTGTCTCAGCTACCTCCTGTTGGCAAGGAGCCCAAACCCAAAGCTAAATTCCTTTACTTTGGGTCTGAATAGGAGGAAGCTCCACAAACACCACCTCCCTCATAGCCTTCTCTGAAAAACAAGAGTGCTTTCCTTTTTTTTTTTTTTTTTTTTTCCTAAGGCCTTTTAAATTGGTGTGGGCTGTGTTCTCTCCCACTAATGATGTTAGAAGGTTCTTAATCCAATTGAGGCCATTTCACTTTCGCTCGCAGGCAAAGGGCTGCACCCTTCAAGTTTTACAACCTGATCCTGCACTCCACCTGACTGCGCTCCAACACACAACGGCAAGCCATTAAACACCACACCTCAAATACTTTTACAAGAACATTTTCAAACATGGCCTGATGTTGCCAATGCATGCAGAGCCTGAATAGGCTTCCTCTATTTTGTACTTCATCCATGTCTTAAGTTCTGGCAGGAGAGAGTGCAGTGGTGCCCCCAAGGCTCCACAGGTATGGGTGAAGCTTTTCTTCAGCCCTGTGACAATAAGAGCGACATGTGCAGGTAAGAGCGAGGAGCAAGGGCTTTAGTTCCCTGCTACTCGAGTTGCAGAAAGTGGAACAGTTCCAAAGGTTTGTCATAAATGCAAACAACCAATGGGAGGAGCCTGTGCACTAGCACTATTGTGAAAACAGGTCGAGGACATTGTGCAGCAACAAAGACACATGCTCAGCCACAACGGAATGACATCAGCACCCCGCCAAACAAAACACAGCAGGGGGTGGGGGGGTTGTGCTGCAAGAGCTCCTACTCCAACCTACAGACAATTGTGAAACCAACTCACTCAGAAACAAAATCATTTAAGAAGTGATCACTATAAACGCTGGGAAAGAATATCCTATTTTTAAGAGGAAGGGCAAAACCCAAAACCCTACATCAGTAACTTTATTGCCCCCTCAGTGGTGGCACTGGGCCAGTTTAGAAGAAACTGACTTGACTAAGTTTTGGACTGCTGTTCCCCTTAAAAGCCTGCTGAACTCTGTAAGAGGTCTGATAGACCACAATATTAATAACTAGCCTAAAAATTTATTCATGTATTGCTATCAGGATGCTTTTCCCAATAATATTTGTTAAATAGAAGTCCTTCCCACAACCAAAACAATGTCAATGGCATCAGTTTGAGGTTTAAATTTAAAAGATATCCGTTCAGTCAGAATACCGATACTCCAGTTTGAGGTGTCTAATATTTTGCATATTCATAAATTCCATACTAAAACCTCTGTAGAATCTACATACTTTAAGGCATCTCAATCAAGTGTGGTACAGTTGCACCCAAAGTGTTGATGAATGAACTCAGTGGCATCTAGGTGCATATAGCCTAATCACTGAAATCAGGGTGTTATCTATTCTGTAGTTAAGCACAAATTTTAGGTGAAGATAAAAAAAAAATCATATTTGTTTCTCTATTTATAATCCGGAATCATTAAGGTAAAGCAACACTCACACAATCACAGACTGCTAACGTGTTCTCTGGGGTCCTACCTACCATAGATCACAAAGATTATGTAAATAGACTAGAAAGTTGCTGAGTTCTTATTGATTTACTTTGGGTATGCTTTTGTAGGCAAGCCAAACCTCCCAGAAGCCTAGGGCTTAAAGGGTTAATTTCTGATGGAGGCCCTGGAGCACAGAGCTGGGCATGGTCAGCCCTTCTTTCCTGGCTTTAACATGTTTCACTGACAATAACCAATGTTCTTGTCTACCTGTAAGCACAATATCAACACAGCCATGCACAGACTGAAACATCAACGCTTCAATGCAAAAATAATTGGGCCCAAGTAACAATTCAAACACCTGCTGAGCCCAGGAAAAGATGAAAAAAGCACCTCTTCCAGTCAGCAGTTCAATTCACATTAGGGTTTCTGAAGGTTGTAGCTGTTCAACCCCCACAAGACCCTCAACTACTAAATTTCAAGCAGGCTCAATGCCTGCTGAGCAGGATTTGCCTCCCTCCTTAATCTAGGAAGGAATTTTCTCTGGACAGAATTGAAGTGTGATTATATGGAAGGGATAGACACAATGGAATGAACGTCAGGCCGGCAAGCGATAGAGGGCATTTCAGATGGAGCTGACTGGACATCCCAGCTGTTTAGGGATGGAAGTCTTGGAGTGGGTTTTCTCCTTATCTTTAAAGAATCACTGCATGTCATGTAGACTAATAGCCTGTGCATGTGTGTATGGGGGTGGGTGGAGTTAGGGTAATCATGCAACATTCATGTGATAATGATTGGTGACTCTTCCTGAACTGTCACCATATGTCCCATAGGGATCTTGAGCTTTTTTCGTCAGAATCTAGGCCATTACTTCATCTGTTCTCATTGTTTTCAAACTGTTAATTATAAAGCTGAGTCATTGGTAAAACAATGCAAATCTTTTGTCAGAGCTTGCACAGCAGGCAAAAATGGCTAAATCCCTCTTGTATACTGTACATGAAATAACGTTAAAAAGGCATACCCCAGGTAATCAAATAAACATTTTAAACTTACGCTTCTCATCATCCGCATGAACTAATGATGCTGCTCTTGACAGTACATCCAAGGGCGTTTCCATTTGGCAAGACCCTGTTGGAAATCATTGGGAAACATTAATAAAACAAATGCATAAAACATTAATAAAAGAAGCCTAGGCTACTCATTCAAAACTTGTTTTGCTTCTTTTCAAGTTGCAACGGTAATGGATTTGTTAGTGCCGATCTAACAAAAAGAATAAACCCATAACCTAGTCACTGTAGACTTGGTCTGCATCAGAAAGACTTCTGTGCTAATATTATATTTGTGGAGATTGTGAGCAGCTACTGGGTAAAATGGTAGTTTACGTAATACAAAGTCAGTCACGCCAATATCTATTTGAGTAAAATGAATGAAGTAGAGAGATGTGTGTATTTGAGCGCAATTTGTCTGCCTCATGCTGCTTCCCACACTCAACATTCCAAGGATACCATTCCAGCATTTTTGCAAGGAAATTACTTTTACGCGACACAGCTTTGCCAAGGAGTCAACGAAGAAACTCCATACTCAAAAAGACACAATCTGAGATCTAAAACGAGCGAATTGTCTTTGTGTTGGTCTTGTGGAAAAACTCGACGACCAAAAGCCTATCACCTACTTTCAACATTTAGCTTATCAATTCAATGTAAGATTTGCACAATAAAAGCTAGCTTAACGTTATGCGCTCCCAAGAGGAAGTAGTCCGCGCACAAATGTTTAGACACGAGATAAAATTCCACTACAGTTGTCACAACTTCCCCGTACTATTACAAATTCACTTTGTGTGAATACATTACAACACTCCTAACGTAAGCAAATACTTCTAACAAGTGTTTCCTCCATTACTGTAAGGAAGGAGATGGGAATTAGAATCGCTACAACGTTTTCAGACTGCTTGTTACATTTTGCGCGGTAGCCTGTGCTATACATTTTTTGGTAAATGTTGGATTATCATCTTTCTTACTGAACAACAATTAAGATATATTGTCACCTCTACGATGTGTCTCAAGTCACTTTTAACCTCATTTATATCCATAAGTTTGTTAGTATAGGTTTTCGTAACTTGTACATACCACCTTGAAGCGCAACTTTGGATCCTCAAGAAGTAGCCTATATTTACCGATGATGGAAGTCAGAGGGAAGCTTAAAAAGGTGTCATAGAAAAGAAAATAACACAGTAAGACCAATCAAAGAAAAGAAAGGAAAAAAAACACTCGAACTAACTTGGCCACACGCACGATAGGCTACTGAGCGGCCACACTGAGGAAGAATGTTTGGAATGATGGAATTCTCTTCCTAGCAGGTGGTGAAAGTGAAGAATTCTCATTGGTTTAGCTCAACAAAATGAGATCAGCATAAATTATGTTAATCATGCGAATTACATCATATCCTTGCAGGTACGAAGGAAGGAAGCTAAGCGCTTAAGTTGCTGTACTAGTAGATAATATGAACAAATATGTTATTGATGTATTACTATGTCATTGCCTAATAAATTACGGTAGAAACTTTGGATTGAATGCTCTTGCATCGTATGACTAAATAGGACTAAAAT
>JAVQKI010141443.1:0-10137 GCA_036025975.1 Nematalosa erebi
CGCATCCCCCATATACAACCAATAAAATCTAACAACGCAAATAAACAATGGAATTTGTGAGTCTTTATATATTTTTTTTCTTTTTGGATAAAAAAAGGAAAAAATCAAATGCAACTTCATACATCTGGATTGACTGTGCATTCTACAAACACCTTGCTCATGCAGTTCAAGTGACGGCCCCGCGCTCCGTACCAACACAACCGAGCTCAGGAAGGTCCAGGTCTGAGTCAACAACGCTCATCTCTACAGCAGGGACTTCACTAACATGGCCGGTGTGTTTGCATCTGTGTGTGTGTGTGTGTGTGTGTGTGTATGTGTGTGTATATATATATATATATATATATGATGGTGTGTGTGTGTGTGTGTGTGTGAGTACATTAAATTAAAAAAGTCAAATAAAATAAACAGAAAAACACAATGGCAAAGCATACCTGATAGGCTCTGAAAGCACAACAGTGTTACATGAAGAGCAGGTTAGCATATCTGAGTCGGAGGAGGCTGCCTGGATGAGAGCCGACACAGGGCCCGATCTCAGCGGCATCTTAGCCAGATGTGGGCCAGAACTGGTCCGGTGTCGGCTCGGCTCCAGACCGTTGATTATTAACATCATATACAGCTTGTAGGTCCAGTATCTCAAGATAAGCATTAACGTTACAGCACCAAATGTCTCAAGTCATTTGGCAAAAATTCAAGCTTTAAGTGAATGTCAAAATGCTCTATAAAGTGTTACCGTGACGCCGTGAGTTTTATAAAGCTAGCAATAGTAATTCCCCTTAAAATCTTTAGTCTTAAACTTTTACACTTTTTTTTTTTATATATAAAATGTTTTTTTTTTTTTAGATTATTTCTCTCTCTTTACTCTTTTGCTTAGGTTTCTCTCTCAGCATGGTTCAGTAGTTTTCGTGTGTGTGTGCGTGCATGTGTGTGTATGTCGGTTTGTGTGTGTGTCTTGCACTGTCTTGGTGTGCGGTCTGCCTGGTGAAACTGGTGCAGCCCACATAACTTAACGCATAAATAGGGCTACTCCACGATAGTCCCCCAAACAGAGGTTTGGTTCCAAGACTGATGCAAGAGAGAAATCATAACGAAGAAATAGAATCATCATCATCGTCGTCATCATAATCACCATCATCATCATAGCAATAATAATAGTAATAATAAAAGGAATATAAAATAATCTGAACTTTCTTTCAGGACAGCAAAACGCCTCCAACCAAAGAGAAATATACAATCTTCCTGTTGGCAATAGATAATTCTCACTTTAATCTCTCTCACTCACTCTACTTTGTGTTTCTCTCTCTCTCGTGCTCTTTCTGCCTTTCACTCGTTCGCTCTATCAATCTATCGAAGCAACAGATGCTCAGATTTGACAGAAAGTCAAAATCAAACAAAAATTCGGACAGCAGACACAAAAATGACAAAAAGTAAAGAAATTACATCTTATTCAGTAAGACCATAAAAACGTTTTTTTTTTTCTCTCTTCATAAATTAAATAATTAACATTTCTTTTTTTCTTAAGATGATTGGCCTATCGTAACTTAAAACGCTGTACACTGTCAACCGCTAGAAATAAACATACATCACCAAGAACAGGAAGAAAAACACCTGATTTCAGAGATTCTCGCTCGTCTCTTTCACGTTCTCTCTCGTGGGGACATTGGCCCGTGTTCCACTCGTTTAGATTTCTGTACATCATGGAGTCCCTCTCTACCAAAAGCTTTAGGTTTCTGTTTTGTATTTGTTTGTTTTTTTTTCTTTGTCTCACGCGTACAATAGCAACCATGAGGTTTTTTGGATAGCACTTTGGAGTTGATTGTTTCCCAGCTATTAAGTTAGGTTTATTTTTTTTTTTCCATATATAAATCTTTGTTTATTAACTTAGTTAAAAACTTTGTACGTCTTCAATCTTGTTTTGCTTTGTGTAATTTACATCAAGACAGCACTGGTAATGATGTAAAAAAAAGAAAACGTTACATTGCGGACAGCAACGTCTCTGCGAGTTACGTGCACTAGTCGTCGTCGGGGGTGACGGTCGCCTCAGCGTCCCAGTGGAGCTGCTCGTTGTCGTGGTCGCCGTTGTCGCGGTCGCCGTCAGCGGCTTCGTCGGCGTCCTCGGCCATCATGTCGTCATCGGCCTCGAAATCGTCATCGCCGCGCGAGAGCTCCAACTCCTGCATGGCATCCTGGGAGCCCTGGTGTGAGTCGGCGCAGTCCACACACACACCGTAGCGACGGGAGCCGTGTCGGATCCCCACGCTCGCCGCAAGCATAAAGATCTTCTTACACACCATACACTTGTACTTCTTGTCTTTCTTATGCACCTGAGGCAAGGAGCAGGGAGAGAGATGGTAAGGGAAACGTGTCCTAGGGGAGTCCGAGGTGTGTGTGTGTGTGTGTGTCTTAAAGACTTGTAGCACTTTGACATCATAGAGATTATAAATGTACTGCAGATGTTATTCATGTTAATGACGGAATGTTTCAAAAGGTGTGTGTGCGTGCGTGCGTGCGTGTGTGTGTCTAAAAGACGTATAGCACTTTGACATCATAGAGATTATAAATGTATTGTAGATCTTATACATGTACATGAAGGAATGTGTTAAAAGGTGGGTGTGTAAGTGTGTGTGTGTATGTGTGTCTTATCATTTTAACATCACAGAGATTCTGAATTTATTGTAGATGAAGGTACACGAAGGAACGCGTTCCAAAGTGTGTGTATGTGTGTGTGTCTGTGTGTGAGAGAGAGAGAGAGAGAGAGCATGCTGGTTTTCATGGAATGCACTGCGCTCTTTTTTTTGCCGTTATGCAACCGAGAGACGGATGGAGGCACAGGAGTGAGAATGAGGAGGTGGAGCAAGTGTCTGTGTGTGTGTATATATATGTGTGTGTATATGTATGTGTGTGTGTATGTGTATAAGTGTGTGTATGTGTGTGTGAGACAGAGTGTGAGAGAGAGGGAAAGTGAGAGAGAGAGAGAGTGTGTGTGTGTGTCCCATTTAAGACAGGTGGAGATGGAAAAGAGCCTGATATTTACTACAAGACTAGACTGAAAAAAATAACAGAGAAAAATATGAGTGTGTGTAGCAGGGCAGCAACATATGGTGTGTGTGTGTGTGTGTGTGTGTGTGTGTGTGTGTGTGTGTGTGTGTGTGTGTGTGTGTGTGTGCTTGTGTGTGTGGTTTGGGAAACAGAGAGAAAGTATAGTGGGGAAAGCAAAACATTGTAGATATCTCCATAAATAGCAGGTCATTTGTGTTAGTTGCATGTTTACACCTTCAAATCTGTCATTAAATGATCAGCCATTTTAAAGGGGACTTAGAATGGATGGATAGAGTATTAAACCTTGTTCTCTGATGTTAAAATAGAATACATTCAACTTCAATTAATCAAAAATAAGCTCAAGTGCAATTTTACAAGCCTGTTTAAAGCTTAATATTTAGGCTGGGTATTGAAATGGTCTTTTTGGCTAAATGGCGCCCTCTTTGGCAAACACTATTTAACTGCAATTGTTTTTGTGCTTTTTGACATCACGTTCAGGCTTTGTTCTAATTTGTTTCTAAGTTTAAGATTTTCATATGAAGGAGGGGACAGCCTTACCGGCCTACTAGATAGGGCCTAGGGCTTGTAACCGAAGGGTTGCCAATTCAATCGCCAACCAGTGGACCATGGCGGAAGTGCCCTTGAGCAAGGCACCTAACCCCTCACTGCTCCACAGGTGCCGCTATAGCAGGCAGCCAACTGCTCCGGGGTGGTGTGTGCTGCACCTCACTGTGTATTCACTGTGTGCTTTGTTTATTTCACTAATCCATGATTGGGTTAAATGCAGAAACCAAATTTCCCTCATGGGATCAAATTAGTATAGATTATTATTATGCGTCATGCTCATAATAGCTCTTTGGCCATGCACAACCTCTCTTATTTCATCAAAGCCAATGTAAAAATGGTTTTGGCATTCTATGTCTCCATTAAACTCTGTCTTGTTGCAGTGGAGGCAGGCCACAGCGGACCAGCAGAGGAACCGGAGGATGCAGGCTCAGAGGTGCCTGGAGCAGTCACTGTTGACGTGGAGGAGATCCATCCACTACCAGGGGTTAGTGCCTACAACTCCCACAATCCTCACAATCCCACTGAACTTTCTATACATTTATATTTATGCATTTAGCAGATGCTTTTATCCAAAGTGACTTACAAGCATTCAAGCTACGGCACTATTAAAAACTAACTAAGAATGCAGCTTGCTAAGAGGACATTGACAGGAGATGAGAGAAGTGTAGAAAGAAAGTGGGCGGTGCACTGTAAGCATGTGCATTCTTGGTAGTCAGACGTTTTAAGCAAGGAGATATTCTTGGAAGGGCTGGGTCTTCAAGAATTTCTTGAAGGTGGAGAGGGTATCTGTTGCTCTGGTAGCATCCTGGAAGGTCATTCCACCAGCGTGGAACAACAGATGAAAATAGTCTGGACTGATCTGTGCGAGATGTTGGCCGTGCTAGACAACATTCCTTGGAGGAGCGAAGTTGCCATGGGGTAACATAAGTTTTTAAAAGGGTGGTAAGGTAGATTAGAGCAGATCCATCAGTCACCCTGTGGGCCAACATTAGTGCTTTGAATTCATGCGAGTGGCTAAGACTAGCCAACCTCAAATTGAACCACTTTATTGTGTCCTTTTTGTATTTTTTTTTTTGTGGTTCAGAACTTTGCAGGAGAAAAGGAGGAGTTCCTGTTATTTGCATCCCTTTTTGAGGTGACCATGATTGATCCATCTATTGGCACCCGACTGGTGACATTTGAGTTATCCATAGGTGAGACTATGCTTGTTACCTTTGCCGTGGGGTGTTTTTCAGAAAGAACCTCAGGATGGTTGTAGATACTGTATGCATGTATCTTGATGTATGTATCTTGTGTAAATTTGTTTGTGAGTGTACAACATATCTTGCATCCACACAGGTAACCATGGTAAAGCAGCAGACATTGTGGTTAAATCCAAGAAGAGTGCCCACCAAGAGGACCTGAGTGAAGACAGGCAGCCTCTGCTGGAGTCTGAAGACGAGTTGGAGAGAGAGGAGCTTGTCGAGCTCAGTCAACGTGACAGATCTGTCACCTCACCCAGACGCCCTCAGGGCACAGAGTATGACAGGTACCTGAGCCAGGTTATAGTTAAGCCAAAGATCCTTCATTAACTGAGTTCCGCTTCAACACTCTCTGGATAAGCCTTAAGATGCTGGCATATAGTTCTTTATCTTAGATTAACAGAATTCATGTTTTTGCTTCAATCAGACCGAGTAAAACTTTACTCCGTATAATCGGTCATGTATAGGTTGCAAAAAGCACATTATAAACCAACAGGACAGATAAAACACAAAAAATCACAGCATGATATAACCTACCAGCATGATTTAAAGCCAAGAGTTTATTTAGTACAAAGTAACAGTCTCAGTAAATAAACTGACTCCTTCACCCGACATTGCAACACAAGCAAATAGTTTTACTGGCACTGAAACAAAGCATCCATTGAATGTGTCATCCATGTTTCTGAGCCGTGTATGAGTAAGTGTCTCTCCCTGCTGCAGGTCTTTCAGCTGCATCCCCCTCTTCCATGAGAAGCCCTGCATCTACGTTTGGAACTACTTCGAGGACCACAGCTTCCGCTTACACAACAGCAACTTGCTTTCCAAGATGGCTGACCGACTGGCAAGTGCAAATATATTTGCAACATGTGCACACATATACACAAGTGCAAAAACACATATTATTGCTTAATTTTACGAACAGCAGACTGGTAATATAAAGTTCCACCCATCTGATGTCTACACATTAGCATTAGGCAGTGTACTGGGTAATTGGGTCATGTTTTTTTCTAGGAATATGGCATTGATGAGGTGGAAAAACTCCTCAGAAGACCGAAGAGCAACGCTAAGGAGCGGCTGATGGAGGTGTTTCTAGAGTTTGTGGCAAGCTGCAAGTGAGTTTCCACCTGCCCAGACAGGTAATGTGGTATCTGAATGAAGAAGTGGTTTGTCTGACAGTTCCGGCTTCTGTTCTCTGCTCGCCCAGACAGTACGTCTCAAATGCAGAGAGGAAGAGGCTGTCACGGCCCAACGCCTTAGACAAATGTCGCAAGGAGTTTATCAAGAGGAACATTGTGAGTGCATGAAGCTTCTGTCTGTCTATTTCCTGAGTCACTCATCCAATGTAAATGAAGTGTGATTTGAATGAGGTCCCACACCTGTCAGTATAACAGCCACACTTTCTGTTCTGCTGACATGACAAAAATGTTATATTTATCTCAGGGTGTGTAATGAGCAAACTATTGTGAATCTGTGCAGATTTACTCACAAGATCAAAAACTATGTACTGTAAATCAGTCATCACTTAATGTAAATCCCTTTAGTTGTATGTGAGCAACCGCACAATTTTAGGATAATATAATAATTTTTATATTCATAACTGCTGTAGCTCCTATTGGCTAAGCAATCCCTGAGAGCGAGGAGGAGAACCACCAGACGCACAGCCAAAGAGAGGCTGGCAGATGCCAAGAGGATCCTCAACAGAGTTCGTTTTCTGGCTAAAGAGGTACTTCAGTCTCGGGCACGGCGTCTCTAGTGGGCCCTTTGTTAGAGTGGAGGGCAAGTGGTTCAAATCCTGGTGGTCTTTGGCTCATTTTCAAGACTGATGTGTAAATGTGTTTATCCATCTGTCTCTCCCTTTGTGAGAGCATCTGTCTTTGTTTGTTTGTGAGTGTATTTCTGTTGCGTGTGTGTGTTTGTGTGTGTGTTTGATGTTTATTTATGATTGCTTATGACTCACACCCTCTGTCTGTGTGTGTGTGTGTGTGTGTGTGTGTGTGTGTGTGTGATTCTGTGTGTTTGAGTGAAAATTTGTTTTGTATGTTTGTTTGCTTTCATGTGTGTGTGAAGCAGTGATGCGTGGATACGTTTACAAATGACCCTTGATCATCTGACACCTTTAGCCAACCCAACCGCAGCCCCACCCATAAAAATGGCTGAAAACCAAATGATACCTTACCCACTGCATGACTCGCATTTTTCTCCTTTAAGAAAATATCAATAAGCAAGAAAGCTCCTGATTAGTCATTGCTTTATCATGTTATATCAACAGCAAACACAAAGTATTGAACTGTTATGGTGCTGTTTCAAAGTAGGCTACAAGTGTCCTGAAGTTTAGTCTTGGACTGGATGTTTAATGCAAGGACTTACCCGTGCCACATTTCAGTTCATTTGTCTGTTTTGTGGCTGTCATTCTTGTAGATGGTATCACAGCAAGTTGGCTAAATAAAAAAAAGCCTGCACCTGTATCATCCTCATTTAGGCCTTCTATTTCCTCAAATCCAACTTCCGATATTTTGTTTTTTGTATCTGTGGTTTTTTTTTTTCTATTTCCCCCATCTTCAACTTTTCCCTGACCACCTTTTTCGCTATCATATCATGTACACATGCACTATGTGTGTAAAGTTATAACACTGCATCTTCACACCAGACATTTAGTTAATACTGGATTTGATAGCCTTTTGTATTTTAAAGGCAAAAATATTTGTGTTAAAATATTTATTTAAACATCACAATCATTATTTTAACCAGCTTGACCAAACCTGACCAGAATGTCATTAAATTCACTTTTTTTATGACTCGAATCCATGGGTGACCGCAGGTGACTGCGGTAGCTTGCTCAATTCAAATCAGCCCGCGCATCACTGTTGTGTATTTGTGTGTGTATTTCATCTTTACCTATGGTTGCTTTGCCTCTCATCCACTGTGTGTGTGTGTTCGTGCGCATGTGTGTTTCTGTGTGTGTGTATGTGTGTGTGTGTGTGTGTGTGTGTGTGTGTGTTTGATGCCTGCGCACAGCCTCAGAGCACTCTGCCTGACGTGTTTGTGTGGATGCTGAGCGGGGGCAGGCGCGTGGCCTATGCCCGCATCCCCTCCCACTCCATCCTCTTCTCTCTGGTAGAGGAGGAGAAGGGCCGCGACTGTGGCAAACTCACCACCATCTACATGAAGGTTTCTCCGCCCCAAACACTTCACTTCTACATCACACTCTTACCTTTTACCAGGGCCATTCTTACAATTAGATTAGCTAAGGTTCATCTTCAGTGTCAATGTGCAGATTGCCGATACAAAGGCAGTGAAATGCGGCATGAAATCTGGTTAGATACAGAGCCGCGTGATCTACCTGCACCATCGCTGTGGTTTTATGATTGCATTCTTGTAGATTTTCATTGTGTGTTGTGATTTCTATTCACATCTTTATTAAATCTAATTGCATTTTACCGAATAAAAGATAGATCCAATGAAATAGATATCAGATAGCATCAAAATGCATAATTATATTTGAAGGCAAATATTTAAATAATTAAAACTTATTTGACTCTTTAGATCCTGGACGGCCTTCAAAGTCTCTATGTATTACCTATTAGCATGAAACAGACTGACAAACCATTTGAACTTTTGAACCAACTCTCCATGTCTAATAGTCTTGTGCTGTAACTAGTGTTTGTGCTACCTCTGGACAGACACCAGGAGCTCCAGTCGGCGAGGTGTTTGCCAAACTGGAGGCCTACCTGTGGCTGGGCATCACCAAATACGCCAAGAACTGTGTGAGCAGCCTGCCAGAGGAGTTCAGGCCCGTTTATGAGGAGGCTATCTCTGGCACACCTATCCCTGCAAACATGCCCCCCAGCAAACTGGCAGTGGAAGGTAGCCTATGCATCCAACGTCCTCACCTATGTCAAATAAACTGATTCTGTCAGACTGGATTTTCCCTCCTGTTCTCCTCAATCTTCTGAGCCTGCCCGACACATCACATTTACATTAAAAGATTTGACTGATAGTGTTATCTAAAGTAATTTACGGGAGCATTTACAGAACATTTACATTTATATAGCATGCGGTTTCGCTCCAAATGTAGAGTGGCTTCTGAGATTTGACTCTTGCATTCAGTATGTGAGGAGAAGTTACCTCTTCCCCAATCTGCTTGATTTTCACCCTCAAGCTAGATTATACTGTATATATATGTTACATTGCTTGTAAGTTCATAATACATTTGATCCATTTAGGTTTAAATGTATTCATTATGTTCAGCGCCGTTTTCCAATGGCTTTCTAGTCAAATACAGGCAATGACAGTGACTGCTACACATTATCATAACCAAATCATTTTATACTCAGACAGATAGATTACAGCCATACTATCCTAAAACATACAAAGTCAGTGCCTGACAGGATGATCGTAATGATCGGTTGGCATGGTACACACTGTAGATGCACAATATCGTGATGAGGTGATATTATTGTGATTAATGTCATGTTGTGATTATCACTGTGGTATCATCATGTCCGTCACTCTGATCCTGCAGATAGTCGTTACTTTCAGCTGAGGGCTCATATCTACCAGGCGCGTGGCATCATTGCGGCAGACGACAACGGCCTCTCCGACCCCTTCTCTAAAGTGGTGTTCTCTACGCAGTGCCAGGTCACAAGGGTGAGTGAGTGTGCTAGCATAATAGATATACTGTACACTCATACTAGCAAACACAGATAGGCAAATAAATGCACACACGCATACACACAAATACACACACACACACATCCATCTTTGATCACATACAGAGAATTCATATGAGCACATACACAAAATTCATACCAACACACACACATACGCACACACACACACACACACACATATGCACATGACACAAATCTGTAGTTAAAAGCTTCAGGATACCTGCCTCCACCGCAACAGGCACAAAGGCACAATAGCAGTTTCTTTGAAGTCAATATAGTTTGATTGAGTTTAATTCCATTTCAAAAAGGGTCAGATCCCATAACATTGTCTCAGTGAATATCAATAAAATGAAAATCAAATCATTATACTTTCAAACAAGACAATGATGAGAAACATTGTATTTAGTTAAAAAAACAACTAAGCACAGATTCCCTTGTGTGGTTGGAATCTAAATTGGATTGAGTACAGATCCGTCCTCTGAATGCAGGATTAGCTTTGTAAACATCAATGTTCTTATATGGATTTGTATATAATGCTAGATACTGTACACATGCACACACACACACACACACACACACACACACACACACACACACACACACACACACACACACACACACAC
>JAVQKI010141456.1:0-10764 GCA_036025975.1 Nematalosa erebi
CCCCCCCCCCCCCCCCCCCCCCCCCCCCCCCCGGCACACGCCTCAGTCTACGGTCATTCCAACCTTGAAGCTGTTAGACGCCTCCAGAAATGAACTACTGCACAAATCCAGTAATCAACCTCACAGCCTGCCAGTTTAGAGGTGAGGGGCCATTTCTTTCCTGAATTAAGTCATGGCATTGTTATGGCTAAGGCGTTCCATAAACAAACCTGACCGCAAAATATGCAATATGCAAACTACAGAATTTGTGGAGTTTTGTCTTCTTCTACAATGAGACCTGACTGTAGATCCTTTTTTCACCTCAGTTAGTCTTAAGGAGTAACCACTCTAACCCCTGCACTTACTGTATTTTAGATGTATTATTACTTAAAATCACAAAACACTGGCACTTAAAACAAACACCCATAGTTTGTTGCACTGTAAGCTAAAAGTATGGCTGGCGAATTCAGCAGACCATAATCTTAAATTTATTTCTTGCGGTCCATAATTCCAAAGTCTCAAAACATCACAAAACCTTTACCAAACGTCTCTGACAGCACAGTATAAACTCAAGGAAATGTATGATCTCTGGCTAATACAAAAGTACCTGAATTAATCATTGCAATCATTGAGCTACTTTTATTTCTGTTTTCGGTTATCTTTAAGTGTATTCAAGACAGAAGCAAAAAAATCTCAGACAGGATTTTGCTGCAAAAGCTGCCCAGGACTCTCTGAGCGCTGCGCTGTGCCGAAATGTGTGGAGCGTATTTCTGGCTGTCTAGTAGGATGAGACTCCTCATAGATCACAGTGACGTCGAGGCAAAGACAAGGAGAGGTGGGAGAGGCGAGGGGAGAGTAGGTCCTCTCAGATAGAGGCTATAAGGAGTTGGATGCTGTCAGCCAGCCAAATGTAAGCCAGTATAGCCCTGCCCTGAACATCTTAGTGATCAGAGCCTAGGCCTGTTTCAGAGATAAGCAGGCACTTAAACAGGTGTCTGATAGGACTCTATCTATTCTACACTGATATGCTTCCATATGATATTGCTATAAGGAATAGATAGGGAAACAATATTGCCCAAGCTGGAAGACAGCAGCGAAAAAAAATAGAGACGTCTGAACACTGAAGACCCTCCACGTAGGGGACCAACCAAAGTCTGTGTTGTTGCTTTTGCCTTAATAGCCTTGTCATTAGACCCTCACATAGTTTACATAGCCCCAGGAAGACATTTGCATACAATACCACACTAGACAGATTAAACTTGCTTTTGCTTTTGAGTCAAATTCATTAACCTCATCACACAAAAACAACAGATATGAACTGCTTCAAATCCTCAAAATTTAGACAGAGCTTGCCCCTCAAACTGTCGGATTTAAACAAACACATCAAAGCGATGGCACACATGCTATCCTTTTAACAAGCAGGAGTGAGGAAGAGGCAGCTTCCAAACAATCATCATACATATTTCAGTGCAACACACCACATACGCCTCAGCATAAAAAGAATAATCAACATGACTGTCGTGTCTCCAGCAGGGTAGATTCCCTCATTCGAGACACTACTTTGCGATTGTCTGTCTTGACAGTTCAGCTCAAGCAAAATGATGTTATTTCGAATTTATTATCATACCAACAGAAAATGTTGAGTACAGTATGGTGTGGTGAGTAACACACAAGTGATCTCCACAGAGCTGAAAGAAAATTCCAGAATGACTCAACTGTCAACAAAACAAAATCTGTCTGTGATTTGTGCATTTGTATCGCTCTGTGTTTCCACACATACTTTACATGCACTTGGTTGGCAGCTCACACACGCCAATACATAAACAGCATCCATCAACCATTACAGCTGCCGTGGCCAGCTTCTCAGATCAGAGTTAGCAAACAGGTTCAACCTCCACATCAGCCTAATCACTTGTGCACATTCATAACCACAATCTCTATTTTTTGGACATTTGGCCACTGCAACCATGACGCAAGGGCATGATCATGTGTGCTGTTTAGTCTTATCCTCCAAAACATCTACTATTCTTTGGGTCATTAATGACATCCAAATTGGTCACACACCAGTAATTAGGCATCATCAGTTAAAGTGACATTTTTTCTCATTTGCAAAATGACTTGTCAATCTGTTCACAAGGGATCCAGATTGATGTCATTTATGTTCTAAAGTAAAAGCTCCTAGGCCACCAAGCCAGGATGGATGTGCCAGATCAACATGGCCAACACCAGGGGCAATTAGCAACACAGTGCTGCTATATCAGACAACAATGTGTCTAGTCATATTCTCACCAGCGGACCCTACAGGGCACATTTCCCCTTCCTAAAATCCCCCTCAGGATGTTCTTCATCAGAATTAGAAGAGGTTTGTGAGAAGGCTCAGCACAGCACTGCATAATCTGTATGTGGTCATTTGGGTGAATGTAGACTTTCATCATTCAGAAAGGGAATAGTTTGGGAGTAGTTTGGTACACTCAAGCAGATGCTTGAGTACCAGTTCTCTAGTTTTGCTTATCTCCTCATCTGGTCGGTAAATGATTGTGAAATGTCTTGAAATTAAATTCTCAAAGAATATATGTTTTGCAATATTCAGGATATTCATCCACTATACCATCTTTGTTCATCCCATTTTAAATTCAGTTTTGTACTGACGTTAAGTGGGGCCACCTATAAGCATGTATGAGTGAAAGTGACACAAGCACCGTGCCCACACACTAAGCCAATCAACTCATATCACATCAGCCTAATGATGAGTCATATGCGGATATGAAAATATGGTTTTTAATTGGCTGTCCGCCCATGTGATGTCATTTGGGATCTACTTGATTGTTAGTGATCCCAATCCACATGGCCTAATCCACACCATTCTTTCAGAATTTCAGACAGTTCATCCGTGATGGAGAATGAGGGGAATGATGAAAAAGCAACAAAAAGGGAGAAAAGAGAAACTGTTGCTTTCTGAACTGTTCAAAGAGGTGAGCTGGTGCTTTGAATTCTGGTTCTGTTGCATCCGTCTGTTTTTAGAAGGAAGAATATTTTCACTGAATCAGACGAATCAGTTGTCCTCACATTTCTTTTGAGATTTTCCCTATTTTTCCTGGCCTTCCTAGGATGCACGTGCATGAGGAAGAAAAGGTAGGTTGCCTGAGAGCTCTCCTTTGGCAAGTAAAGAGTGCTTTCAGAATTTACTCGTTCAGGCAAACAATACCATGTTTTAAAAGCATACCAGACAAGACTGCAAATTTTAGCTCCGGAGCTCCCCTTACAGTCGCTGATTTAAAAAACATAGCAACAACATTGTACATTCTCACCAATCCATGTAAATTTACTTGCAAACCAAAGAATAGGAACCAGTGATGATCATTTTTGTGTGTTACTTTGACTGACAATGCAATTTTGATTTCAGTCACTTTAAGTTGTGTTTCCTCAACCTGGTGTTTCAGATCATGCAAGTGTAGTTTCCGCAGAACCTACGCTAGAGGCAGCCGAAAGAGCCTTCATTCGGCATGTAATGAGCCATTTAATCATTGAAGCGACTTTGAAGCTGATAAAATAACTTAAAAGCGTCGCCTAGTGCACCTTTAAGGCCAAAACAAATAATAGCATGAATAAGCCAGTAATTTCTACAGAGAGCAGCTCCTCTCAGTCAAGCACAGGTAGACCCTACAACAAAACACATTTCCCAACTAAACATCAACAAACAAACAGCACAACTACAACGAAACAGAAAGCATCAAGTAAATACTGCTATACTGCTTAGTTTGCTGTGTCTTCTACCATACCAATACAACATCAGACACAGAGTGCAAAATATCAACAATTCTCACATTATATTGGTGACAGCACAGGCTGCTTGCAGAGGAACTAGTCACTGTCATCTCTAACCTAGTAACCAGGATTGAGAATCTAAAGGGTCCCTTCATATTACCCTGTAATGGAGGTGCATGATGCATTTTGAATCTTTCCAACGAAGATTGAAGAAGCTGATCATTATCAGTATCTGGTATCTGGAATATATATATCCATGATTGAAAATTCTCTCCTTTCCATCATGACATCATCAGACCTGCAACACTACCGACGAAACACCAGCACTTTCACATTATGCATGGCAATACCGTTTTGATGTACTGCCAACTTTCTGCCAAACTTCTAACCGTTCAACAATTTCTGGATTCCAATCTTCAGGTGAAAAAGCATAATGAGTGTGTCTGGAGTCTGGATTGCCACTGGAGGCAATTTTATGTGAATGGAATCCTATAGGAGAAGTGGCTAAGTACCTTGAACAAACTTTTGGGAGAACAGTTGGGTTTCTGGCAATTAGTGCACTGGGATGGTTATTAACATCTTCCCCACAAAACAGCATCTGCTGAAACTGATATGACTGGTTCAGAATGACACTGACTGATGGTTATTAGCCAAAATGTTTCTGTCAGTGGGGAAACTGCTAATATCCTGCTAAAGTCCTCCTGTCAAAACCTCCCTGATATTTCCTGCTCCTAGGCGAAAACGTATGTCTCCAACATCCCCAGTATCAGGTGGACATTTGTTGGTTTTGCAAGTACCTGAACCAACATTCAATTCCCTGCAGTATGCTTCATTTCACTCAGTAAAGCATCCGATCTCCCTTCTGACAATCTTTGTATTTTACCTTCCCTCAAATCAAATACAATGAAGAAGACTCTCCTGTTATCTTTTACCTGGGAGAAGCAGTTCAGTGTTTACACAGGGCTAAAAAACACAGTAAAAAGGGGGTGCTCAGTTCTTGCTGAATAGTGCAGGTTTAGCATAGGGAATAGAGCAGTTTGCAGCTGAGCACAAAGCCACTAGTGCCAGCCTTCAACTGTTGTTTGCCTGGTGCCGCTGGGCGCAGGAGCGGGCAGAGAGGCTAGTGCGGCGTGTCTGTCTCTTTCCCCCCCGACAGCCTGTTGGACTGGCGGTGCATGCTAATTCGTCTTGATGTGTGCTCGCGCTCCTGACTGACACAACGTGACAGGCGCACAGCCCTGGGCCCGAGGAAAGCCTGACTTTGCACAGTCACAGTAACCTCGCTCTCATGCAGCACAATCACAGCTGTGGCGTAACAGCCACAATATCCTTGCCGCACAAGTGGACAACAGAGCCAGCCAGCGGAGGCCGGACCAGCGCTATCATAGGGCCTCAGAGTCGCTGGGGTGTTCAAGACGAGCACATGGCTGCATCTGATGTGTGCTGATACCAGCCTACTGAGTGCTCAACACCAGCGAGACAGAGACCCAGCACATTGCACCATGGACTGCACATAGACAACCTACTAAGGAAGGCAATACTTCATCGCCTCCTAAAAATAGAGCTGTGCAGAATGGCAACACATTAATGTGCCCACATGAATATGCACATCCTGTCTTTGGCTCATTTTTGATAGCAAATATTAGTGACACAATCTCTGCAGCAGCTTGTTGAACACACAGCTGAGTAATGAGAGAGTGTCCCGTGTGTGAACAAGATGAAGGTCATTGTGAGGGACAATTTCTGCATAATTGTGATGATTCCTCCATGTCTGAATTATCTTGTTTTCATCTGTAGGGAATTTGGAAGCCATAATATCAGAATCACTGTTCTTGTTCACAAATAGCTGACAAACAACACAAACCGGTCTATTTCTGTGTAATAATCCCATTATTACGCAGTTCTTACACTGCTGCAAATCACAGCGGTGCTTGAGAGACGACTGAAATTTAGGTCAACAAGGATTTTTATATTAAGGAGTTGGACTCCAACAATGAAAGACAAAAAGGTATTATAGCACTGATGTACTACAACATTTGTATAATAACAATCCCAATTAAGGCACAATATCAGCTGTATTAAGTAACTGTTCCAGGTCATGAAATGACGCAAATGCAGCAGTGAGGAGTGGCAAATGCCCTGACTATGTCCACTCAGTCTGATGGCACAGCTCCCATGGCTAATGTGAATCTCCACTGTTGCTAGACCCACTGGGGCTTTCATAGGTGTTCCCTGCACACACAACCACCCCCTCCTCTCCCCTTGAAAACAGCAGCCTCAGTAATGTTGTAATGTTCACAGGCAATAGTGGGGAGCGCACATAAATCAAAGGACTAATTTTAATCCGGTCGTTGGGTAATTGTGATGTGTTTGCGCTTTATGTGCTGAAGGGGGAGGGGGGACCGGGAAGCAGGCATGGAGAGGAGATGCTGGTTTCTATGGAAACCCCAGGCTTGGAGCTCACTGACTGTGCAAAGGAGGGACTGACTTAAGGTTAGCTATACCCAGCCTAGAGGACATCGGCAACATGGGAAGGGAAATGTGGAGGCATCTTATCGGCACACAGAACAAAGAGAGAAAAAAATACATGAACAGCCAGAGAGGAAAAATGTGTGAATATCGACAAGACACTGGAAATAGCAAGCACAGTGTTGTGCCTACCAAAGACTGGAAGGTTAATTCTATGAATGTGTAACAATGAGTAAACATGGTTAAACATAGGGTCGCACAGGGCTGGAAAATTCCATCCTGCACATCATGCAGCTAGCATTCAATGCTAAATTTGATAATCTGCTAACATCAAAATGTGCTTTTATGCTGACAATAACAACACAATTAAAGCAAGAAATGTTGAGTCATGAGTCTAGCATAATTGCGTAGTATAACCCTATTCATAATCAAAAATGCTGATACAGCTCCACTGACAAACAGACAACCTCTAATTAGCAAATAAGAATAACATTTCCCATTGAAATGCAGTGAGTCAGCAGTGCACTGTTACATCACTGGCCTGCTCTATTGAATGCATTCATTATATTGGATGTCAGATGTGCGGTTCAGTCAGAAACAGGCCGAGGGCCGCACTGGGTGACAGCTCACTCATCACCAGCGATACCTTCCACAACAAATAACTTCCCTTAAGATTGCCAAGGTCAACAACAGAATAGGCCACCTCCAGCGCTTGGAGTCTCCACTAGTCAGGTGATGGATGACACGTGCAAGCTATAAATACACTGTTTGCTGGCCTATCTCCTTCCCTCACATAAGGACAAGTTGTAGGATGTAGAGGTGAATGAGGAGCCAGTTGTGAGAACACATAACATTGATGTCAACACTGATGTCACCCATTCATCAATATGTCATTCATGACGAAGTGTAGCAATGAAATTTCATGAGTCGTTTTCAATATTCAAAAAATGATTGCCACCAATTCATAACTGCAATACGTACAGTATGTTGTTTTTGACATTTTCAATCCTTTAATGTAACCAATGTTAAGCTACATTCCAAAGACAGGCTACGCTGGAATGGCAAAATAGATGCTGTCATGGACACCACAATCCAGTACTCCGCGCAGTAAGGATGAGAAGTACTCACACGGCACTGTCCGGAGGTAGAGGTTGTCTCGGATGATCTGCTGAAGTTCGTGGTCCACAGAACCTTTCTGAAAGCGAAGGTTTAGATAATGACGGAGATCCTTGTCTACCACACCTCCTGAAAAAAAAAAACACAAGACAAAATTACATGACGACAAAAATATCCTACCAATTAAAAACAAGCATCTATTTCAGCAGCAGATTCCCACACACTAACACTGGTATTACTAAAGGTCAAGCTGCATTTTACAAAAGAATACAATATCCATTTCTGACGCATAGTGGCCTCTAATTATAGCGCAATGATCCTTTGTATCCTAGAAATGAAGACAATAATGAAGCAGTTTGCCAACACAGTCCATCCACCTAATATCTGTTCAACTGCCCCTCTCCATGGCCTGAGATGAATGCGTATAGGAAGAATAAGAAGCTTCACTTTTAGTGATAATCATTCAAACCTGACAAAGAATAAATGTGCCACAGCCGTTATTCTGCACACGTGTGCTTTAGTTTTATTCTGACCCTCAGAGAAAGCACTCCATCTCCACAGTGCTGTCACAGATACAGTGATAGTGTCAAACCAACAGTGACTTGTCTCGTCGTTATTGAGTTGTTCCAACAAGCTGTTGCATCTCTCACTGTGACACACACGTCACTGTGATATCTGAGTCAGTTCAGCAATTTCATTAAGCATCTTATTCTTGTTCTCCCACCACGTGACCTGGCCCACATCATTTACAAACATGTAGAAAACGAAAACATGTCTGAATTCCAGATAGCGTCTGAGCCCTATCTTGATAGGTGCTGATAGGAGCCTTGTATTAGTACTTGGTCCACATGTGCTGAGATGAGCATTTTTACAATTATTTCCATTTGTAATGGAATATATTTTTCATTGATCAAATTTTTGCCTAAAGCCTTCAAACACTACCAAAGTCCGGCTGGGGTTGTTAGGATAGTTATTTCTAGTAAAAGCTGGCTATGACACAATTTCATGAGCAAAGCCTACAATTTGTATCTCACCTCATGCAACCCATGTGTGCCCAAAAATAGCAGTTCTCCTTGACCCACTCAATGACAGCCGCGCTTAAGAGGACTTGTGCGGCTTGTGCAGTACCTTGAGCCATTACAATAGAGACCCAAGCAGTAGATAACAAGATTTCTGCAACGGTGATCCTAACATATTTAAATGTTAAATATGATCTGACAGGAGACGGAATGTTGAACTTCAAAAATAAATGATGCAGAGGTTTTCACTTCATTTACTGAATAATGATAATGACAAAAAGAACAAGAAGAGGAGTACACAGTCAACAATACATAATTATTCATATCTCAAATAATGTCAGTCTCATACAGAGGTTAAAACAATGCTAACCCAAACAGGCTTTTATTCAAAGCAGTAGATAACTATTAACTGAACGTGTGAAAGTACACACAGAGCTGAGTAAAATTCCACATTTCAACAATATGCACATGTAACATGGAGCTCATCATCTGGGCAGCAATGCAATGCAGTCTATGCAAAAACACTACTTCATCCCAGCACATCTGAAAATTCAAATGATTGAATACCTAACGCCGAACAGGCTATGTAAAGCGAGAAGATTGTCAGGAATACAAACTAACTTAGAGGAGAGCTTGCAATGTCCCCTCTCTGCCCTTGACAACTGATCTGAGATCAACTCATCCCAGCTCTTACACTGACTGTCTTCCCAAAAGCAGCAAATCCACATCTGCCTCAGTGTTCATGGCATCAAATTTAATTTAAAGCTCAGCCTGCACTGCAGAGCACAAGTGATTTTTCACCAACATGGAAACAGGGGCACCTTGAATAAACCTGTCTATCTCTCAAGGAGAATGGATCACTGCTTGAGGGGGAAGGCATAAATATGACTCAAGCCCTACAAAAACCCCTTGAATATGACCGACACATTCATTTACATATAAAAAAGAACAGATTTTCCAATGTCCATCAAGGCTCTCACAGACAATCAATGGTTTTGCTGGCACCATCTTGTCTTAGCACAGCAATAGCTTACTGAGATCCACACCAATTGAAACTTGCATTGGTGAAAGAACAATGGCTATGTATGGAACCCCCTCTCGACTGAGGTACCTTAACACCTTATGGACAGCCTATTCACACATCTCTGAGAGGAGCATGAATACCGGTAATGTCGAGAAGCAGGCGGTTTACGCGGTAAAGGCACCTCAATCGCAGAATTCCTCAGCGAGAGATCCAAAATCCTTGCATCCCAATCCTGATTTAAAAAAAGGAGCAGCCTCCTCCGAGCTCGGAGTGCCAATCCTCTGAATCCTTTTTCTCCTCTCTAGTGAGCAGGTTCCAGTCCACCGATTCAGGGGACGGCACAGTTCTCTTGGTGTCTCATGGCTCACACTTCTGTCTCTGCCTTCCTGTCCTCACCAAGCTCTCATCAAATTCAAAGCTATCCAGGTTACACAATGCGTTGTGGGTATGTCAACATTATTTCAGGCAGTGCAGGTGTCCTTTGCAAATGAATAAATCCAAATAAGAGAATGGCAAATCCAGCTGAGCCACAGAGGAAACAGGGCAGACAAGAGGACTGTCGATAGATATGGGCGAGCAGAGCAGAGCTCATTCTGCATAGGGAGAGCCTATCACATCAAAGCCTGCTTTCTCATTGGCTGCTCACATCCCTGGGTTCATTCCACATCCTAGAGCTCCCTCTGTCTGATGGTGCTGCTACTACCCAAAGCAATTATGTCTATGCTAATATGCCAGTCTCTCCCTCTCTCTGCATGTGTGTGCATGTGTGTGAGAGCGTGTGAGAGAGGCAGAGAGAGACAGAGAGGAAGAAAGGAGAGCTTTGTCATGCCAACTGTCTGCCATAGGCTAAAGGGATATCATGGAAATCATTCATGATGACAGCAATACCAGAGCAGAAAGTGACTTTTGAGGACACATTTTATATCTGATGAAATGGCAGTTAGAAAATTATACTATTCATTCCATGAGGGCAATGCCATCTTTATGTGACTACAGTAATCTCATGATGTAATAGTGTGTGGAAAAAAAAAGATTTTAAAGTATGCTTTTTCTCTCCGCATGATCATCCAACATTAGGGCAATGGCAGGCAAGGCATTTGAGCAAAAAATCTTAATTTTAGCCCAAAAGGCTTTCCTTACTAAAGGCAACAGTAAATATGGTTCTTCAACACCACTTTTTAGCACAAAAGCTCTAACCTCCTGCAGGTTTTGTTATTAAACTGATGACTGAACTGCAGTAGACAATAATATCTTATTGAATCGGACTACAAATATCTATTTCAATGCCACTTTAAGCATTTAAACTGCAGTGAAACACAACATCTTCCTCTATTATGACCTATATTGTTGTCTCTTTATAGTATAAATAGCTAGTGGCTTCCATTTTGTAAA
>JAVQKI010141506.1:0-10832 GCA_036025975.1 Nematalosa erebi
CTGTCCTGAATGTAAAGGATTGGATGGAGGAGGGGGTTACTTACTTGAAGTGGAGGTCTTTGAAGGTGAAGTGGGTCTCCACAATGCCGGTGGTCTTCACTCGGGTCCTCAGCACGTCCTGCTGGGTGGGGATGTAGCTGGCCTGTGATATCCTGTCCAGGTCGTTCAGGTAGCTGGAAAAAAAACAAAAACAGCCAGAACAGCATGAATCAGTCCTTTTGGCACAGCTTTTAGAGTGACACATCTTTTTGACATGACGCTTAATGACAGACACACGCAGACACACAAACATACAAATCAGAGTAGAGTTCCCCTGAGGTTTAACATGACAAAGGGAAGACAAGAAAAGGTCTGATGGAAACATAGAGGAAAGAAGTTTGAGAGAGCTAAAACAGCCACAAGGACATGGTTGCTATTGTTGTCGTTTGGGGATTGGACGAAGCAGGACACCACGGTGTCCTCAAACACAAACACAGGCAGCGGGTCTTTACACACGTGGAGAGACCCAGGGGCACAGGGGGAAAGGAACAAACAGAGTCCAGCCCAGGGTCCAGAGATTACTGGCTTCAGAGACCGTAAATCTGTTGTAATTTCCCCCAACCCCACCACCCCCACCCTACCCACACACACACACACACACACACTTTTACAGTAGGAACAACCTTGTAGTGTTGCCGTCCAGAGGCGATGACAACATTTTGCACTCGCGCCCTTCCAACACACACACACACGCTCACTCCACTCTCTCTGGCGCACACACACACGCAACCACCCTAATTGTGAAATTGCACAAGCGTCAGCGTTGGAGAACAAAAAACAAACAGTATCACTGCGTTTGTGTGTGTGTGTGTGTGTGTGGGCCAGGGAGTGTGTGTTGGTCATCAGCAGAAGCACGCAATAAGCAGTGTCTGCTGCCAAGATGTGTTTAGGATATCGATCAGGATGAGGGGGAGAGAAAGAGAACACCCAGGCAGCTGCTACTGCCAAGCCAGAGAAATGATGCAAGTTATGGCCTGTGCTTGAAAAACAAAAGCCAAGGGATTTCCAGCGCACAGGCAAACACACTCACTTACCCTCCCACACTCTCACACACACACACACATTACACACACACACCCCTTCTCAGGAAATGTCCTAAGTAGCTGATAATGTGTCTTTCATAACTCTTTTGCAGGTCTACACGGCATAACGTCACAGCAATCACAATGAAGACTAGGCGCTGCACCTCTTTTGTCATTCCACTCTATCTCCCTCTATCCCTCCCTCTTTGGTTCCTTTCTTCCGTCCATCTTTCCCACCCTTTCAGCATTGAGCTCATTTGTCTTGTCTGTGACGGGACCCGACGCTGCGCTAGCTAAATCACTAACGCCCTGCTCACAGTCAAGGGCAATGGCGTCCACCGGAGAAAGTGTTACAAGGTTGGAAACAGCAGCGCAAATATTGACAGGCCTGGGATCAGAGAGCAAAGGTCGGACCAGTGGTGGAAGTAACTAGCAGAGACTCAGTGAGCAAGAGAGTGTTTGTGCTTGACAGGACCAGCAGGAGGCAAAGAATATACTATATATTCAAAAAAAGTTTAACTTTTCCAAAGTTCTTGACAGCTTCTTGGTAGTTCAATTCGTAGGTTCAATTCGAGGGTTCTTGCAGCTAAAAAGTGCAGCAAACCTCCTACTTCAGGAACTAATTCACCCTCAAGCTTTAAGCTGTAGAGGCTTTTTGATGAGTCTCAATGAGTGGAGGCGGGCAGGTCAGATGGAGGATATGGAGAGGCATGTGAGGGGAGACAGACCGACTGCTCCTAGATCCAGCAAGACTGCCAAAGAGGGGAAGCAGCTGAGAAATTTTCTCTCGATGAGAGAACGCCAACGTGAGAAAGAGAGAGACTGTGTGCGTAAAGAAAGCGGTGGAATACAACAGAAAGACAAAGGAGATGTAAAGAAAGAAAGAGGAAGGGAAGGGGAGGGAGCACGTAAAGAGGACTCACTAGGCTGCCGAGTCGTTGAGCTGGTACTCGCGGGAGCGGCTGAAGCAGGCCTGCACGCCGCCGTCCTTCCACAGCCGCTTGATAACTCCCGCCAGCTCGGACGTCATGAAGCCCTCCTCTGCAGAGCCTGCCAGCACGAACAGCTGCCGCGCATCATCCTGTCACACACACACACGGGTACAGTTACACTCTGTGGGACCCATCACATACCACACAGCCATCAGCATTATGTAGATCATGTTCTCATTGGCCATTTCATTGATGCAACACTCAGCAGCTGGCCTTATCAGTACAGTATCACAGTTACATTTGGAGGCGCCCTGGAAAAAGCACATCTGTTCTCCTATGCGTTCCAGTGTCAATGTTTATGCTCCCTTCATAGGGCTTTCATCTCACGTTTTTGTTTGTCTCACTTTTGTTTGTTTTGTTCATTTTGTGCCTGCCTCTCATTTTAGCTCTGCCCTCTTCACTTCCCCCCCCCCTTTCAGAGACTCACAGCTCGAGCTCCGTCGCCAAAGTCGATCTTGAGCCGGCCCATGGCCCTGATGATGGCAATGATGGACTGGATGGTGTTGCTGTAGACCACCGCCTTGTACTGCTTGCACTCCTCCTCTGAGTAGCCCGCCTCGTGGATAATTCTAGAAGACAAGAGGTGAGGTCATGAGGTAAAGTGGAGCACACCGGTCAAAACCAGCTGGCAGACAACAAGAACGCCGGAACTTGTGACTGCAAAAGCAACACCGGCGATACTCACTTCATTTGCTTGACAATTGTACTCTTCCCAGACTCTCCAGCACCTGAAACAGAGAATGAGGAAAGAGAGAGAAAGAATTTAATTTATGCGCTCACACAGGTCCAAAGCACAGGAACAATACTGCCCCAGTTGACGTTGTTTGCCTTGGAGCAACCAAACAAAACAAAAAAATGAAATTCTTCATCCATAAAGCTGAGGTAATCAACATTTCTCTGTTTCTCAAAGACTTTTGCCCTTTGGCCGAGTGTAATACATTCAAAGGTCTGACATGATGGGAAATGCAAACATAATGGTCACATTAAGGTTCACTCTTGAAAATAACCACAAATAATTTTGTCAGATTCAGCAAATTGTTCCTACTCGTGGTTCTTAAGTTGTTTGTTCAAAGTTTGAAGGTCAAAGACACTTGTTTGTATACAGTTCCGTCCTCGTAAATGTGGAGAAAACATAGTGGTCTGGAACATGACATAAATAATACAGACCAATCAAAACACATTCCTGAGAACCATGGAAGGCAGGGGTGACATCTGCCTGGCTAGTGGGTGTGCACGTAAACAACCCTTAAAGGAAACTGCGAGTTTGAGCAACAGATATGGGTTGATTTACTTCTCATTTACCTAAACTAAACCACAAACTGCAACTTTTTGGCAATGTTGATGACTGGTACAGAAATGTCCTTGGATGGTACGATTTACAAGGCAGCTAAATATTCAAAGTCTGCGAAAGCATGAACAACTAGGCCACATTTCAAATCTCTGGGAAACGCATCGACTCAAAGCAGAACTGACTCATCGACTCATCCAGTGGACTCAAATAAACTTGGAGTTCTGAAATGGGTATTGCAACAGTAAGGACATCAAGTTATAACACCATCATATTACAGTTTCTCAATAGCACAGTGTATTCCATACCATAAGGAATAGAATACTATCACAAAAACACAGACATCACTGCAGAAATCTATAAAGAACATCTTGGTTTAACAAACCACAAGGCTCTATGTGATTGACTTCGCTGAGCGACCCACCAGGCCTGGGATTCAATAAGTCACAGAGCAAAGCGGAGCTCTGCTTGACTTATTCTCCCCATAGGCTCATTGTCTATATTCCTCCAAGAGGCAGACCTTAGGTCTGACCTCCATTTCACGGTTCCTACAGAGACAAATTGCAGCGCTTCTCTGCACTTGGAAACAAACAAATAGCGCTGACAAAGACACAGAGAAACGGATTCATCCGTTTGTCTGCGGTGACCAACAGGCATTTTACAGGCCGCGCAAACTGGGCTTTTTTTTTTTTCTTTTTCTCCCCGAAGCAGGCAGAGGAGAGGGATCGATAGCTCCTCTCGCTTGCTCTAACCTTGCTGTCTGTCTGTCGTCTCCCGTGTGTGATGGCTGTCAGGCCATTGGCACATCTGTGCAGCACCACTTACCGGCCATTATCTGCCTCCCTCGAGTCCAGAGCGCTTTGGCATCAAAAAAAGCAGCACCCCCCCGCCCTCCCTACATGCATGGGGGTAGGAGGGTGGGTGGGTGTGGGGGTTGTGTGAGGGAAGATGCTCTGAAGAAAGAGAGATTGGTGGGCTTGGGGGGAGCGGAGCCTGGGAATTGCTCCCATGTTACTACTTGATGCACACATTCACTCACACACCAAACTAGGGTGTCTGTGCGTAAGCCAGTTCAAGACCATCCTGTGTGCCAAATGAGTACTTCTCAGTAACCCAACCCTGCTGGACTCTTGGAAGACTCTTGCCAGAGAAAGACTGTTGACCTACTAGAGATGTGTGTGTGTGTGTGTGTGTGTGTATGTGTGGGGATGGCAGCTCCTAACACATCACAGCATAAGCCCAGGGAACAGCATGTGCATTATTTACGAGCGTGTGCAGCAAATGAGCCAGAGGCAGCCAAAGAGATAGATGAAGACGAAGAGTGAGGGAAGGAGAGAGGATATGAGCGAGAGAGAGAGAGAGAGAGAGAGAGAGAGAGAGGAGTAGTGAACGTGATCACTGTCGGAGTGGCACACGCCTGCCTGCTGCCAGCGCTCCCGCTCATACGTCATGCTACCATGGCAACTGGAGCCATTACCAAAGACTTGAGGCACAGAGACAGACAGCAGAAAAGACGATGAGTGAGCGAGGGGGGGAGTGAGAGAGAGAGAGAGAGAGAGAGAACGAAAGAAAGAAAGAAAGACAGGATGCAGGAGGGTGGACTAGCAAGAAGAGCACCCTTGCTTTGTTTACGGCAAGGCAAAACATCAACACGGCACTCTCGTTTACTACTGCCGTTACTGCCATACATCCAGCCAGAATTCGTCACGGTCTTAAGCAAAGCGCTAACCGCTAGTGACGCACAGGCGAAGGGAGAGCATCCATGCGTGTCTGGGCACATGTGTATGTGCATGTGTGCAAGTGTGCATCGGCTCGCTCGCACGGTTTCCTTCCGCGTGACGCGCCCAGTTCGGTCTGTCCCCAAAGTGACTTCTGCCGAGCAGTTTGCCTTTCTCCTTCATTAAAAAGAAATGATCCTTCTCTCCCTCTGTCTGTTTCTTCCATCACTTCCCCCACTTCCTTTGTTTCTCCCCTCACATTTAACCCAAGGTGAAAACTGCCATAAGCAGGCGTAGGCGCGCGCGCATACACACACAGTTTGGAAGGTGACCTCTTAACGCCAGGTGTCGAAACTCTTCAGGGCCCTTGGCGTCTGTGCCCTGAAGCTGGCCCGTCGAGTCTGCACCGTACAGTGCCTCATCAGAATATGAAAAAAAGAAAAACCCTCTTCTGTCTCTTCTTTTGGGAACGTCGGACACAAAGTTGGATCCCTACAGTCCCTCATTATCTCTGATGGGACGCAGAGCTGGAAGTGCCCATATGTTGATCTCCCTCCCTCTGTCTGTCAGCCTCTCTCTCTCTCTCTCTCTTTTTTTTTTGCAGAGGGAGGCTTCGTAGAGCGCTGGCACCTGTAATTGGACAGATTTCACTGGAGGCCACATTATTTTAATTATGTGTCACCACTGCGGCCCGGTGGCCTCCAAGTGGAAGGTGGCGGAGGAGGAGTGGTGGGGTGTGGATCTTTGCTGTGCCAGAGTGCAGTGTGGCAATGCTAAACATGCCATTAAGAGGTCTAGGTGGGGGGTGGGGGGAGGGGGGGGAGGGGAGAGAGAGCGAGAGAGCGAGAGAGAGTGAGAGAACAAGCACCCTGGCACAGGCGCTTACCTCCCTGCAGTGGCACTGTGATCAGCCGTGACATGCCGCTGGTGACTGCAGGGCCTCTCAATCTGGAGCAAATAAACCCCACCAACAGGCTTAGCGCATGCGTGAGTGTGTGTTTAAAGAATAAAGGGGCTTTAACCTGCAGACTTAAGGGTCATGTTTTCCAAATTGTCGTCATCCGCCCCATACACACACACACACACGCACACACAAAAACCCCCCACATCATCTTGTGTGAAACTGGAGAATGGGGAGGGGCTTCTGGGGCCAGGCATTACATAAGTGACCTCACACATCTCATCCTGGTGACATCACTGCCACAAAGCTCCCCTGCAACTTTAAAGCACACATGGCAAAGAACCACTAGCACAACTCCTTACGAATCAAGAACCACTGAAGAACCGCAGAAACTGGAACCATCCGCCCCGGTGTCCCAGATGCCGGGTCCTTCAGTAGTGTCAGATTACAGCGGTAGCGACACACCCGGCCCATGGCAAAATATACACTGTGCCGGCAGAGCAGCTGGTTTCTGTTTTGAGCAATTTAAAACCTATTCATGGAAAATTACCAAACTCTAAACCAAACAAGTTGGGCTCAGGAATAGGGATGCAAATATTTTCGGCACTCGCATTCCTCTGAATTATTATGGTGGTGACAAAGTGTAACAGAAATAGCCAGCTAAGGTAATAAAAGCAAAGGAAAGAAAGAAAAAAAGATGAGACTACAAACATAGAAACTAAAAGAGTGCAAAAAAAAGGGAGGAATGCAAGACACCAAAAATATTCCAGGACGCATAACTATCTGGTTGATAATTAGAGGTAACACTATAGCCATTCACAGCCAGACGCTTCGAACAACTGCTAAAATCCACCTCCATGCTGACTGAGTGACAGTGCGGAAGTGACCGTGAATGGTGGTAGTCTCCCAGACGTTACCGCGCCAAAAGGCAGCCCGAACAGTGCACCGCATAGTTTCACTAGTGTCGAAAGACCAGTCATGAGCTGGCACTTGTGCCCCATGGGTTCCCATTACTAGGCCATGAGTCACAGTCAGACTGAGATCTGACCCTCTCGGAGGTTAAAAGGCACCCAACACCAAGATAATGCCCTCAGCTTTTTTCCCCAACAAAGTGGACGTCAACTGTTGGTTTTGTCGGTTTTGTTTTATTGCTTTCATGTTACATTACATAAGCCATCCTGCGTCCTGGAACATTTTGCTTTCAATGGATTGCTTTTTTACGAAAATGAGGTCCAAACAAAAAAGCAATCCCTTAGAGCTTAGGGCAGACGTATGGGCAAAACATGCGGTCAAACTGCGTGCAAATTTGGCAGGGTTAATGCCATTTAAATTCAAATGACACCCCATATCATGCAAATCCAGCTGCTTAGAGGCTAGAAGAGTAGTCCATGACTACACACATCCTGTCATCAACTGGGTATCAATCGATCAGAGTACACACTATTAAGAAAACATTTCAAGCCTCTTTAGAGGACTTTGTGGGCAGGCACAGGTTTTGACTAGAGGGTGAATCTGAGGGGTAGGACTGAACGTGCACGTGGATGCAGCAGTGCCTGGTAGCAACCACCGGGTTCTGACAGGGACTTGTGAACAAGAGAAGCGGAATCACATACATACACGCGCGCACATGCATAAACACACCCATGTATGTGTAATTCTGGCTGTTCCACAAAAGCATCTGCACGCAACTCTGTGTTTAGGTGTTCCTTATCTCTTATCTCCCATCAGTGTGTTAGTGTCATTTTATTAAGCATGCCCCCCAACATTCTGATATGTTGTCCACTCACAAGCCCATTCACTCATGCACACACATCAGTCTGGTGAGGCTTTTGTTTCCAAAACTGTATGTCTACCTAATCTGTGTATCTCTGTGAGTGTGCATGTGCGTGTGTGTGTGTGTACACACACTGTAACAGCTCAGCTCAGCTCAGTAGAGAGGCTGCTTCATTTTTAATGACACAGTGGGCCCGCTGGGCTCAACTTACTGCTTCACCTCTTTCTGCTTCCCTTTCTTTCTTTCCTTCTCTCAATCTTTCCTTTCTTTTGGTCTTTTCTTTCACACATTTTTTTTTCCCCAGTGTCAACTGTCTATGGGTAATATTTGTCTTTGACTACATTATCTGTCTCCATGTCTGCTTCTGGCCTTTTACAGCCATCACCAAAGCTAGCTCCTTCATGGTCATCTGAACATGGCTAAGGGCGTTACCTGGCGACCAACTCTGATAGCAGACACACACAAAGTAGTAAACATCTTGGCCCACTCTGTGTGTGCGAGTGTGAGTTAGTGTGCCTGTGTATAGAGGGGGCAGTGTTTTTGTTTTGTTTTTTACACCCAACAGCAACAACGCAAACTATTTTCTGAACCATCTGCCTGCCCACTATGAAATCCATTCTAATTTCTATAGATACCATTGTCTGTACAATGAATGATGCACATTTACCAGCTATGTTTCTCCAGACTAAAAACTATAATCTGTTACTACTGTTCATTTCCTTTCACTTAACCAGCCTTATAAAAAGCATTTATTTTTAAAAAATGTAAGTGTTGGAGCCATAGCTATAAAATGGCCAAGAAAAAACTGCCAAAGATAATGACCATAAGGATGACCATGACCATAAGGATGTACATAGCCTACTTCACCATGCACTTAAGACACATAATTAGGGATGAAGTACAGGCAACTTTGTGCAGTCATCTATGAAAAACTCCCAATGGCATGTGTAATCTGTATCCATCCCATATGGCTTGTTGTGATAAGCCAACAGATGCCTTTCTTTGGAAGGAATGGCAAGGACAAAGAAAATGTATTGGTAGTCAGGGTTTAGTAGCCTGTACACACACGATAGGGTACTTAATGTTTGTAAATAGCTTACAGTGGGCGATAATTGGGTGATAACACACGCCTTCTCCAATGCACAGTGAAAGTTAAAAAAACGAATTAAACAAAACTACACTACAGCTAAATCTCGGGGGAATGCTGAGCACTGGGCCTATAGAAATCTCAAGTTTGACATCATGATCTGGTCGAGAGTATAGACATAGACCAATTTGTTATCTCTTTGCTTTCGTTTTCAAAGAGTTTTGTCAGGTTAAACTGATATCCTTTCAAAGATCTTTAACATCGTAGGCCATGTAACAAAAAAGCCATGCTTATGTCCTAACTGTGCGAAAACGTTTTTTAAATAAAAACGTCCACAAATACAGAAAAAACGGAAGTTAAGTGACGTTTCAGGAAACGACTATCGAAAAATCCCAGCAATCGACATTTGTAATGACAAAAAAAAGAAATAAAGCTTATTTTATCTCGACGGATTGCAGCTCAAACCTTCGGCGTGCTTATATCTGGATCAACAGGTCCAATCAAAGAGACCATGCTAACGCTTTTGGGGTACAACAGCCATGACATAGCTAAATAGGTGCTTAGCCAGTTTAACAGCTTGCATTCACACCCCAGCACGTTTTAGGCCCTTTCAAAAGATGCACTTCCGTCTACCTCAATGTTTGTTACGCAGATTTAAATTCCACAACAGCCGACAAATACGAACGAACCAAAATTTCTGGATTTGGATCAATGATTTTTGCGGCCATAGATGGAAACAATGTATCATTCGGAGTGGGTTGCAAGGCTACTTTGTTGCTCTAGTTGGGTGGTTACCCCTACCAACATCACTGTTGTGGACAAGCACGCAACAGAGAACTTGAATCCCTCTTGTTGTTCCTTTACCAGTGCAAATAAAAAGACAAATTCCTTCCCAAGCAAAATTAATTTTATGACATAGCCTTAAATTGTTTTACGCGAGTTACTATGGAACCATTAGATACTTCCATACCGGATGGTGACATTTTAAACCGAGCATTTCATTGTGTAGCCCGAGCCCACATTCACACGGCAGGCTTTGGGGACTGGGGGTTGTCTTAATTCGTAAAAATAAAAAAAAAATACCATTTGCGCCGATTTTGTAGCCTACAAATGAGTGAAAACACTAATTAAGTGCTCATAAGTTTACAGACGCGATTAAGACAACGAACCACCATTCTTCGACATTTTCGTAAAGTTCTAGCGCATCATGTCTTCCTTACCTAGGAGCAGTAGCTTGACCTCCCTTGCGGCTTTTTCTCCGTCATCTCGCAAATTTCTGTCGATCATTTTACTGCGCTCCACCGCAGCCTTGTCCTCTGTGCTCAAGGTACACCCCATCCTTAAGCGATTCCCCCGGTCGATGAAAAGAGAAAAGATAAAAATATATACAATACAAACATGCAAGGGTTAAAACGAGTAACTCCCGGAAAGCCACACGCCCTTGTGTAAAAAAAAAACGTTGATCTATAACAGCCTGAAAGGAAGATTCTCGACACAAAATGGAAAAAGGAGACTGCTTGTGTCCTCCAACGTCCTGCGTATATTTCCCGTGTTTTCTGCCGTCTCGGCTCTTGAAAAATGTTATAATTACGAGACCAAATGGACTGTAACGACGCCCTCTTCCAGCGCGTCAGCCTCTGTTCTCAGTCATCAAGAGATTGCTGCTTCCTGTTCTCATACATGGCGGCTCGTGCACGTGTGTTTGGCATCAGGCACGCGCCTATAGCTTCAGCAGCAGACCACCGCACACTGCATCTTTGAAAAGCACTGAGCTGATCATGGCAGCGTCTAGGCTACCGCTAATCACTGGCTTCCCTACCCACTCATATTTTCTTCTCTTTTGTCTAGCTGTTGTCACCTCACCATAAAACCTAAAGTTACTACTACTGTTAACAGTACAGGTAACAGTTACATATTGTCTATAACTTAATCTCAAATGTGATGGATTTTTCATGGTCTAATTTGTTAATTAAACCTTTATTCGGTTTGTACAGGTTGGTCTGCCAGTGAA
>JAVQKI010141525.1:0-18833 GCA_036025975.1 Nematalosa erebi
CTTTTTTTCGTTTGTAACAAAATAATTAGTTCAAATATGAGTCAGAGCCTGAGTCATGATGACATACGGGGTCATGAATAAATGCATCCCGTTTTGCCTGGTGATGGTGTCATGTAATTATCTGTGAATGTTTATTTGCATTCTATTCAGCTGATAATAGATTAAGAGATGCATTTTATCTCCTATTTTTCAGTGGATAAAGTTCAAACCTGCTGCTACAGACTCCTAATCAGCCTGTATTCACTGGGCACCTCCAGAAACATCTGTGCTGAGAGGTAGGCTAAGGCACAGCATTCACTGAGGCCAGAGGGACTCAGGAGAATGGCGAGACAATGAAGCGGTGCCTGTTCTGTAATTGCATTTGGTCTGCCTTTGAGTCTGATCAAAGCCATAAAGGGAACGGCTATTGTTGAAGCGAGAAACAATAATGACGGTATTAACACCTTACAAACCAATGTCAAATCAAGGTTACATCAGCAAGACCCTCTCAAGTGGTATCAGGGGGAATGCAATAAGACCTAGACTAGCTGCTCTCAGAATGTTATCTGTTTTTCTTTACTTTTAGGTTGGAAGTCTGTTAGTTTTAAATTGTTATGGCTGACAGAGTGGATGGCATGTAACAGGGGATTTTTTTCCTCTCTCCGTGGCTGCTGACAGGCTGAGGCCAGAGGTGGGGACGTGTCTGGCTGCCCTCACAGCTGCCTTTCCTGCTGCATTCCTGGAGGCATCATTGGATGAGCACAGCGCTTATTTGGTCTGTGGTGGCCCAAGGGATGCAGACGAAGGGGGTACTTCAGCACATCACCCCCCCACACACACATACACACACACACACACACACACACACACATATGTCCAGCTCACAAGACCGTGAGTCACACACCTCAAGCACAGTACAGGGACTGTCAACTTGATTACTATCATCATTGGCTTACTCAATCACTCTCCCTCTCCTCCCCTCTCAACTGAACCCTGTCTTTCTTTCACTCACTCACTGACTTTCTCTCCCCTCCACTCTTCAACTGGTCCTCCCCACCTCTCTCTCCATCTTCTCTCAACCTGTCTCTTATGCCCCGCTGTCTCTCTCCATCTCCCTGATAACCAGGTGTGGACGTGTCCTCCCATGGTGCCGAGGTGAGCCAGGTCCTGCCCTCTCTGCACCAGGCTCTGGGGGAGGTGGAGGAGCTGATATTGGCCGGATCGGCCGCCCGTCACGCCCTGCTCTCACGGGTCACCGAGGTCACGCTTCCCCTGCTCTGCAGCTACTTCTCCCGCTGGGGCGGCTCGGAGGGGCCCGGGGGGAGCAGCTCGTCTCTCAGCCCTGAGCACAGCAGCACGCTACTGGGCCACATCCTCGCCATCATCCACACACACCTGGGGGTGCCTGACGGCACCTGGATGAAACGCCTCGCAGGTGAGCGCATGAAGAAAAACACTTCAGTACAAACTCAGCATGAAAGTGAAGCAAAGTTGACTGGTATTCAGCAGATACTTTTATCCAAAGCAACACAACCTTGCAATGTGGGGTTCAGGAATCGATCATTTAGAATTTTTCACTCTGATAACATCTTTTATCTGTCATGTAGTTAATTACTGAGCACTTTCTTTTTTACCTTTAACTGATAGTGTGGTCAGTAGTGGTGCATTATGAATGACTTTCAGAAGGTTCTCATGTACAGCACAAAGGGAATATCCTAAGGAACTTTCATCTTTTCCAGTTGTGTCTCAGCCAATCATTGGGCAGGCAGAACCCCAGCTCCTAAAGAGTCACCTCCTGCCCCTGATGGAGAAGCTGAAGAAGAGGGCGGAGTTAGTTCTTATGGAGGAGGAGCATTTGAAGACCGAGGGGAGAGGTGATACATCAGAGGCGGAGTTACAAATCCAAGAAAAGTTTAGTGTGTTAGTCCGTGACCTGTATGCTTTTTACCCACTTCTCATTCCCTATGTGGACTTACACAGGTGAGTACACACATGCACACACACACACACACGTGCACACACACACACACACACACACACACACACACACACACACACACACACACACGTATATGTACAGTATATAGCTCTGAGGTACAGGTACTGTATGTTGTCTTGATGTTTTAGAGTGAGTTGGTTGCAAGAGCTGAGTCCTGAGGCTGAGAGGCTGTTCAGTATGGTGGCTGACATCTTCATCTTTTGGGCCAAGTCACATGTGAGAAATACATTCATCCCAAACCCCACATTTATACTGCAGCAGTTTCCAAATACATATGGCTGTTTGCATGCACACCTGTATGTTATACAGTACACAGGCACACTTTTATCATGTGACGTATGTGCTACGATTTAGCACAGTATGTTTCTCTGTCATGCATTCTCATTCTCTGTCATGCATCAGAATTTTAAATGGGAGGAGCAGAATTTTGTAGTCCAGAATGAAATCAACAACATGGAGTTCCTCGTCAATATTAGCAAGAACACAAGGCCTGCGTCAAAGGTGGGCACTGACACACGTCCATGTAGAAGAGTGTAGAATTCAAATATGTGTGGACTGTCCCCCCTTGTGATGAATATTTTAATCTGATATTAATCCGCCTCAGCAAGATATTCTTACACCTTATGACCTAATGTAACAGTTTAATTATGTAGACAATATCCTCTAAAAGTACTAAATTACGCAATTATTTCGTTTTAATGTTGTCTGAAAGAAAGGGGCAGTGTTGGATAAGGAGAGGAGGAAGACCAAGCGGAAGGGAGACCGCTACTCCATGCACACCTCTCTCATCGTGGCCGCACTGAAGAAACTGCTCCCCGTAGGCCTGAGCGTCTGCTCTGCTGGTGACCAGGAGGTCATAGCCAAGGCCAAGGACCACCTGTCACAGGTAGAACTATCTAGAGAATCATAATAAGAGATGGCGCGATTCCCCAACGCCACCAGTGGCTCATCCGTTCCCTTTATCTTTTGGACTCGTCTCTGTGTAGAAGGATACAGAGGAGGAGGTCAGGCAGGTCATTGGCAAAGCCCTGCAGAAGCACAGTAAGGTACAGAGCAGCATACAGAACAAACTGTTTCACTCACTGACTTGGCGCTCTCTGGCTCTCCTCATATTTTGCAAGCTGTTTGTCATTTTGTTTGTCAGGATACATCCAAAGGGGCTTGGAAAATTGAGCAGCTCAGTGTAGAGCGTGTGTTTGGCATCGCTCGTGTCTTGCATCACCTGGACCAGGTGAATTTCCCTCACAGGCTCAAAAGAGTATAGATTATTTGTATTATTTCATTAATTTATACACTTTTTTTGAGTCTCAGTTATCAGTGCGCTAGAGCATGTGGTCCTCAATAATCTCTGTTCTGTCTCTAATTTCCTCAGGTTGAAAGGCCACACAAGACAAAGAAGGCTGTGTGGAACAAACTGCTTTCTAAGCAGCGCAAGAGAGCTGTGGTAGCTTGCTTCAGAATGGCGCCGCTATACAATTTACCCAGGTGCATTATGGTGTTTATGTGCTGCGATATAACATGTATTGATTGGTCAACAATAAACACAAAGCAAAGTTTTCTTTCTTTCTGCCTTTTTCTCTTACATTCTTTCTTTCTTGTTGTTTATGTCTCACATATGTTTTTACTTTCCTCTCTATCACTGCAGGCACAGAGCAGTCAATCTCTTCCTTCTGGGCTATAGCAAAGCGTGGATTGAGGCAGAGGGCTATTCTTTTGAAGATAAGCTAATAGAGGATTTGACTGTAAGTAAGCTTATTGTGTTCATATTACATAATCCCACAAAAAGCATTAACCAAAACTTCATTTCACTGTGAACTTATAAAGTCTAATCCAACGCATTCATGTTTAAACAATTCAGGATGTGTATTTAGCAATGTAAACAGCCATTTGTCTGCATGCTCAGATATACCAATAAGTGCCTTGTGACTGTTTCGACAATTAGGCCATTTTATTCATTTTTCTTTGATGGGATTCTATATGGTCAGAGGAGTAATACATTGTTTTCAGATGTTATGGGAAAGTGCTTCCATATGTGTGGGTATTCATAAGTGGCTCTGTGTTTTCCCAGAGGTTTGCTGCTGTTTTTCGGCAGCAATAAACTTATATGACCGGTGATTGTTTTAAAATCTGTTTATAAACATGAGCTCTAGGGTAAGAGCACAGATTGAGCTTCTTTAGTGGTTTGAACTTGTTACTATCGTGTGACAGAACGTTGATGACCAGAAACAGGAGGATCCTGAAGAAGTAGAGGATGAAGAAGAGGGGGCATCTTGCTCTGATCCTCTGCACCAGCTCATTGCTCTCTTCAGCCAAAGTGCTTTGACAGACAGGAGGTAGGTCACCTGTGTCTGCTTTGACAATGACGACAAGTATTGCGATTGACAGGCATAGCTGGTATGATAAGATGATAGAGCTTTATGATTGTCTAGTAAGTTTAAAGTGTGCAGTGTTTCAGATGTTCAGACGCTTGTTGTGTGCATCCCTACATCTTTTTACAGCAGACTAAAAGAAGACAAATTATACACGTCCTTTGCAGAGATCATGGCTAAGGTGAGATCAGCAGGACAATTTTCTGGAAGCTTCTCAGTCTAAAGTCTGTTCTAGAAACCAACGTTAAGGAGATTAAACAAAATCAACAACAGTAAACACCTACCTTGGATTTTGCTGTCAGTTAAAGTTATGTGGTCTTCTCTGACAGAAAAGGATGAAATATATATGAAGAGGTCAGAACCTTTTGTTTGCTTTGCCATTTTCTCAGAGTTGTCATGGTGAAGAGGAGGACGAGGATGAAGTCAAGTCATTTGAGGTTTGACTCTTTGAGTGCATTGCCAGCTCCTTATGGCTCTACTCTGGCCTGTTTACTTGCTGACTTGCTGACTGTAGGGCAGCGGGGCTCGTGGGCACTGCCATGTCAGAAGCTCAGTAAGAGGCAGGCTAATCGCCCTGCTGTCTCCCATTGTTTGTGTAGGAGAAGGAGACCGAAAAACAGAAGCTGCTGTATGAGCAGGCCAGATTACACGAGCGCGGAGCCGCAGAGATGGTGCTGCAGACCATCAGCGCAGACAGGGGTAACTATGGCAACGATGGGGGGGGGGGGGGGGTCATATTTTTAAGTGTTTTGACCAAAAAGTCGCTGGCCTTTTTTTCTCTTGAGGTTGAGTCATGGAGTGAAACAAGTCCCCCCATTTATATTTCAGTTTGACCGCTCAATAATTTATCACACAGCTTCGAGAGCGTTTCTCTAAAACTAGCCTCTGTGGTTAATTTATCACTCTGGTTGAAAGGTGAGAAGGGCCCCATGGTGGAGGCTACACTGAAGCTTGGAATATCTCTTCTTAATGGAGGGAATACAAGTGTGCAACAGGTACGGGCATACATAATTACTCGAGTCCTCAGAAGCCTTTTAATATTGTTCTGCTAACATAAGGGAGCCTCTGAGTTTACTGTAGGCTACACATACTGTAATTCTACTAACTTTGACGCACAGCCTGCTGGTGTTGCTAGAATCATAGAGTCTACCTTGACAATGGCACATCACTGCCTGAGAAGACAGTGTACTCTATATTTGACTTGTAGCATTTGTGTTGTGATGTTTTTTTGACAGAAAATGTTGGATTACCTGCGACAGAAACAAGATGTGGGATTTTTTCAGAGCCTAGCGGGCCTCATGCAGTTGTGCAGGTCTGTCTGTCACCAGCTCAAAGCGTTCTCTCTTTCTCTCTCTATTTGTCTCTCTCTCTCTCTGTTTGTTTACTTTTTTGTGCAGTTTGGTGTTGCGGTGCGCTATCACATGCTGTCTGATTGCTTCTCTCTCTCGCAGCGTACTGGATCTCAATGCCTTTGAACGGCAGAACAAAGCCGAGGGACTGGGCCTGGTTATGGAAGCGAGCTCAGGTGTTCAATCCTATCAGTAATGAACAAACGGTCTTTAGAATAAAAAAAAACATAGCCTGCAACTGGAATAAGAATGGACCGGGGGCATGCTTTTGAAATTGGTATTTCAATTGGTATTTTCCTCTTCCTCTATCTCTCTCACTCTGTCTCTCTTTCTCTCTTCCTCTCTCTCTCACTCTCTCTATCTCTCTTTCTCTCTATCTCTCTCGCTTACTCTGTCCCTGTAGGTTTTTCTCCCTGTCTCTTTCTGTCTGTCTCTGCCAGGATCCATTTATTTGACTGCCTTTCCATCTGTGTCCATTTGCCTGTCTCTCTCCTAGGTGACAAGGTAATGGCTGATGAGGAACTGACCTGTGACCTCTTCCGCTTCCTCCAGCTCCTTTGTGAGGGACACAACTCAGGTACACACACCTAATACTGATTAAGGCCTGACAGGAAACTGACTTAAATGGGATGAGTGTCTGCTCACTCCAAACAAGCCAGTCCTTGAAAGCCAGCCCCAGTGCAGTTCAGCCTAATAATACATCCTCAAACATTTATCTTTGCTTCTTTCGCAACAATACAGATTTTCAGAACTACCTCAGAACTCAAACTGGCAACAACACAACAGTGAACATCATCATATCAACTGTTGACTACCTCCTGAGGGTACAGGTAAGGCTGAACTCATTCAAAACAGAGTGGGAGCGTTTACATGCCCCATTTTTAATCCGATTACGGGCAGAATCTGATTCAAAATACTGTATCTACCTCACCCGACCAGATTCAGCACGATCAGAATGAATTATGAACAGAATGAATTCGGACTGAGAGAGGTCGTGTACACATTTTGATAATAAAATCGCTGCCCATAGTCTTACAGTATGGCTATATATTTTGAATTACATCTAATATTAAAATATAATTTGATATGATCCATTTTGACTCACAAGGATAAGTAGTATTTTAGCAGAGGTATTTAGACGCCTGTTAAATTCTGATACCACATAGGAGTCCATCAGTGATTTCTACTGGTATTACTCTGGGAAAGAGAAGATGGATGAACATGGACAAAGGCATTTCTCCAAGGCTGTGTGTGTTGCCAAGCAAGTCTTTAACACACTCACAGAATACATCCAGGTGTGCGGCTTTGTCTCCTATGGGTGCAGTAAAATCCATCATTATTTCGTTGTATTACTGTTTTGATTCTCAGTATTTAATCTCAGCCATGCAGTAAGCCAGCATTAAATGTGTCTGTGCCTCAGGGTCCTTGTACAGGGAATCAGCAGAGCTTGGCTCACAGCCGATTATGGGATGCAGTTGTTGGGTTTCTACACGTGTTTGCTCATATGCAAATGAAGCTCTCTCAGGTGTGCATAGCTATTTCAGCATTAAAGCTCATGCACACAATTCTTAACTTTACCTGAAATGAACAACATTTCTATGCATTGGGGTTGTGTTCCCTGACTATTTGTTTGAATTGCTTGTGTGTTTCTCTGTTTTGTGCCTAACATGGTTTGCATTGGTTGACAGGATTCCAGTCAAATTGGTTTGCTGAAAAATTTGATGGATTTACAGAAAGATATGATTGTGATGCTTCTGTCCATGTTAGAAGGTGATAATTTTGAAAAATAATTTCAAATCATTGAATCATTTTTTTGCCAAGAAAGCTTGTACACTTCTGCATGTTAACTCATTTGATCACCATAATAGGAAATGTGGTGAACGGCACTATTGGTAAACAGATGGTGGACATGCTGGTGGAATCTTCTAGTAATGTGGAGCTGATCCTGCGGTTCTTTGACATGTTCCTCAAACTCAAAGACCTGACCTCCTCTGAGGCCTTCAAAGAGTATGACCCCGACAGACGGGGGCTCATCTCCAAGAAGGACTTCCAGAGAGCCATGGAGGGCTGCCAGCACTACTCGCCCTCCGACACCGAGTTCCTGCTCTCCTGCGTGGAGACGGATGAGAACGAGCTGCTGGACTACCAGGCCTTTGTGAAGCGCTTCCATGAGCCGGCCAAAGACATCGGCTTCAATGTGGCCGTGCTCCTCACCAACCTGTCGGAGCACATGCCTGGGGATGCCCGTCTGCACACCTTCCTGGAGCTGGCTGAGAGTGTCCTCAGGTATCTGAAGCTGCTTGAACAGCCAGATTACATTCAAATGACCTTGGTAACCATAACACACCTTTTTAAAAGCAGACCCTTGTCCTTGAAGTTGTCAAGTCTCATTCAGATGTGAAGGTTTTAGGAACCATTTAACAACACAAGACCATTAGAGAGCATTAAAACCTTGTAAGTGAGTACAGGTGAAATCAACATTAGTGGCAGGGAAAGTCACGTAATCCTAACATCTGGTGACGAGCAACTGGTGAGCAGGGAATCCCTTGTGTGTCTTTTTGAGGCTCTGGTTTTGGTGTAAATTCCTCCACAGGTATTTCCAGCCTCACCTTGGGCGCATCGAGATCCTTGGGAGTGCGAAGCGCATTGAGCGTGTTTACTTTGAGATCAGCGAGTCGAGCCGCACCCAGTGGGAGAAACCCCAGGTGAAAGAGTCCAAGCGCCAGTTCATCTTTGACGTGGTCAACGAGGGTGGAGAGAAGGAGAAGATGGAGCTCTTTGTGAACTTCTGCGAGGACACCATCTTTGAAATGCAGTTGGCCGCACAGATCTCTGGCATTGATGCCGGGGAGGGGGCAGCCTCGAAGGAGGATGAGGAAGAGGAGGAGGTGGTAGAGAAAGGAGGGCCCAGAGAAATGAGTTTCTTTTCTCTTGCCTCAGCGACATACGTCCTTCTGGCCCCTTTCTACTTCCTGGCGATGCTGATGTCACTACTCTCTGCGAGGAACCTCAGAAAACATCTGAGAAAGGTCACCTTGAGGGGTCTCATCAATAAAATGTTCTCATTTTTCTGGAACATTCTCATGGGCTTGACTCAAATGGTCTTGTGTGTGATCTCCTTCATACTCTATGTACTCTATGTGACCTTCATTAATGGAGGCATTATTGAAATTGCAGAAAACATGACACTTGCTGACCTTTTGATTGATGTCCCTGACCTCAGCCTGGATGAGGTCACGAGAGGGCGCAGGGGATCGAGGGGTGGAGTCAGGCAGCGTCTGAACCCCTTGTCCTCCCAGGAGGACCTGAGCGTAATGGAGCTAGAGCTGGATTTGTCTGCTGTGTCCAAAGACCAGCAGGTCCTCACAGACGTCTTTGGCCTGCGCCTGAGAAAGGAGGGCAACAAGTTTAGACTGGTGTCTGAGGATGGCAGCGGCAGCCTAGACCATCTCCTCACTGCCTCTGGCGAGCTTGCTGACACTGCTGAACTCAGAGGGAAACAAAAGGTACTGTTGTCTGGAATTGGTGATTAAGCATTAGATGGTTTAATGAACTTGAGAGTGAACTGCGGTTTCATAACAAAAACATTTTGCCCATTAGAGTGAGCCAGAGACTGTACCTGTGTTTGATAGGCTCATGTTGTTTACTAGCTTACGCATGACTCTATCTATTTTTAGTGCGGCACCACCTAAAAAAACGTTTTTGGCATCTGCCAGGTTTCCCTTCCAAATTGCCAGTCAGATTCAGGTGGGCAGAAACCAATAAAACTTGCTTGCTGTTCTCTCTGCTGTGAAGACACTTTGGAACCACATATTATGCTCAGCAGGGATCATTTTAGGTTTAGGTCTGAATGGCACAGCAGTTTTACACAATCAAGGTTGTAAGTTTAATTCTCACCACTAGCCTGATTTAGCCTGGATCCTTGTGGAGGCTGTGTGCATGCTACTACGCTGGGAGTTTGTATTCAGGACACAGCTCGAGAGCATTTTTACAATTAGACATGATTGCTCCAAAGCTCCAGTCAAGATGCTATCAGAGGCCCACACATCACCTCTGATCAGCGCTCTATTTGCCCAATCGGAGGTGTAATTCACCGTAAAGGCGGGGCCACGCTGGGCGTTTGAGGCTGAGCTGCGCTGTAGGTGTCCAGCTCCACAGATGGTCCAAATTACCTCTGCATGTGCCGTCTGGCAAACGTTTGGCAGCAGACACGAGCGTGAGGCGAGGCTTCACTCCTCTCTTTTATAAGGAGGGTTTTGTCTTTGAAACTCAGTGCTGAAAAGTGGCACGTTGACAGTGGAGTTGGATGCTGTCAAATCATATAATGAGGAAAACACTTTTAGCTTAGATGGCAGTGCATATATTTTCGGTGCTGTGGAAGACAGGGCATTCAATAGCAACACTGAATTTAGCAGTTTTATACTTGTTGAAGACATTGATCAAGGATAATGAATATGTCCACTCCAACGTCATAACGTAGTCTAACTCCTAACACTTGTTTTAGGTGTTTTCATGGAAGACACAGGACTGTCAAGAAACAGAAGAAAAAATTACGGAAAAAGCAGAGTGAGTCGGACTAGCGTTTATGTATATATTTATTTTGTAAAGGTGCTGACAAGCAGACTTGCCGTATATAGAGTATATTTAAAACATCTCATTATCTACTGTCTGGTCAGAGCCAGTTTATTACATTGCAGACATTATAATTTTCTCAGCCTCCTGAAAATGCAAGTACCAATTAATTATGTACGAATTCACATTGTTAATACAGAGTGGCTGACAGATGAACAGACACCAGTATTGTACTGTATTTCTGGAACATGTTTGCAGTGGGGAGGACATTGAGAAGGACAAGAGGCAGGAGTGCAGGAGGAGCAGGAGAGCCAGGCAGCAGCGCTCCTCAAAGCAGGAGGACGAAGATGTGCAGGAGTCTGCTCCCTGGAAAGTCTTCAGCTCCTACCAGAGAAGGATGCTTGTAAGACAAACGGATGCACCAAAATAATGTTGCCATCTGTTTCTCTCTGTAGAGATCATGAATCCACTATGCGATCATTTTCATTTCAATTTATTTATCACTTCATTACACACAAACACACTCAAAATGATCTTGTCTATTTCATAGAACTGCTTTGCAAGGAATTTCTACAACATGCGCTTTCTTGCCCTGTTTGTCGCATTTGCCATCAATTTCATCCTTCTGTTTTACAAGGTAACAGAATTTTTTTCAAAATCATTGTGTGCCATTAAATGATTAGGTATTGTGCATTTACCTTCATTTTATACCCTCTAGTTGAATCATATTTATAAGATTCCGGTCGAGCATGATGATGTTCATTTCACTTCCACTATGTCCATGTTTTCTTACACTGCCGATTCCTTCATGTTTATCTGCTGACCACACACTGTCATCTCTGATGGTGGGCTCAGGTGTCTTCCTCTGTGACTGAAGAGAAGGAGGATCTGGAGGGGTCTGCCTGCTCTGATGGCCCAGATGATGTGAGCGTAGCGGGGCCTGTTCCAGCCATGGCGCCCCAGTCATCAGACCCAGACGCAGCTGCCTTTATCCTGGAGGAGAGCAGTGGCTACATGGAGCCCTCGCTGCACTACCTGGCCATCATTCACACCCTCATATCCTTCTGCTCCATCATCGGCTACTACTGTCTGAAGGTAAAACAGTAGACAGGCCCACACATAAGCCTTGAAATACGGCTCCATTGTGTCTTTTTTTTTTTTACGAGCATGTTTTACGAGGTTTGTGTTCCTTGTGATCATGTTTATGGGTTGTCAGGTTCCCCTGGTGATTTTTAAGCGGGAGAAAGAAGTAGCGCGTAAGCTTGAGTTTGATGGCCTGTACGTGACAGAGCAGCCTTCTGAGGATGACATCAGAGGACAGTGGGACAGACTGGTCATCAATACTCCGTAAGCACTCAAAAAACAAGCAATAGGCCGTGGCTTTCAAAAATGTGCAAACTCAATAAGTTGTTGTCGGTATGTGTGTAGATATGTTGGGAGATGTGTTTTTGTTGTTTGTTTGTTTGTGATTGGCCTCTACTGTTATTGTACTTATTGTATTTTTGTATTCTCAGGTCATTCCCTAGTAATTATTGGGATAAGTTTGTGAAGAGAAAGGTAGGCCTTTTTGCAGCATTTTGATTTTTATAGTAGGTACTAAGGAATGTGTAAAAAAAATGGACTGGGTGTCTTGTTGTGTGTGTGTGTGTGTGTGTGAAAATGTGTATTTCTGTGTGTGTCCCTTTGCCAGGTGATGGATAAATATGGGGATTTTTACGGCTTGGCGCGGATCAGCGACCTGCTGGGTCTGGATGGCGGCGCACTGGACTTCAGCAGGCAGGGCGTGGAACGGAAGAGGCCCAGGAGGGAACGAGAGCTCTCAGCCCTGTGAGTGAGTTAGCAGGCGGCTGCCGCTTGTAGCTCTGCCCTCTCCCCACTCCAGCAGTTCAGCAGGGACACAGGCAGGGAGCCGCAGCCAGAAGATGGCAGTGAGGGTCAACCTGAAAAAGCAGCGGTGCGGCTTTGCTGTTCAAAAGAGCTGGGTGATAACGGGGAGACTGACCAGCCATTTTTATCCTTTTAGGTTGAGCTCCCTTGATGTGAAGTACCAGATATGGAAGCTGGGTGTGGTGTTCACTGATAATGTAAGTGTAAAGTGTGAAGTTTTCTGGCCCCAAAGTGTGATAGCAGACTTAGTATACAAGTTGATTGATTGAATTTATTTGACCATTCTAGATGTAAAACATAAAAAAACAGTAACCTGTGCCATAGTTATATACAAAAAAATAAATTGTCAGGGATGACACAAAAAAGCCCTAAAGCTTATTTCCATTGTGGTCCCTAAACGGACAGGAGACAGGGGCAAGTGGCAGCAAGTTCATTCATACATACATACATACTGCATACATACATCAATCATTCAAAAGATACAATGAAAACACCCATTACAGTTTCTGTTGTACATGACATATACAGTTTGCCAGCAGTCTAAGATTGTTGTCTGAACCATTTTTTCAAGTTTTGTTTAAAATTGCCTATACTTCTTATTGATTTGAGTGGACCAGGTACAAAAGACTCTTTCGCAATGTTCGTCTTGACTGGGTGGTACAAAATCTGTTAAACTTCCCCTAGTGGAGTAGCTGTTGTTCTCACCCCAGTGAATTTATGTATGAAAATGGCATTATGTGATATATCATGAAAGAATACACTACCATAGAGGTACAAATGAAATATTCATAGGAACACAGTGATTCATAAGTCACTTTGTTTAATCTCTACCTGATCTAGTCTTTCCTCTACCTGGCTTGGTACATGTGCATGTCTGTCCTTGGACACTACAACAACTTCTTCTTCGCGGCTCATCTGCTGGACATAGCCATGGGCTTTAAAACACTAAGGACCATCCTCTCCTCTGTCACACACAATGGCAAACAGGTACTGTTTGAGATCAGTCAGACTCAAGAAAAATGACTACAAAAAATCTTTTGTTTTCCTGCTGTGATGATCCTGAGATATGACAAAAAATAATGCCCCTCTCCCTTGCTTTGTGTTGTGTTGCCAGGTAACCAAAAGACAAATTTCCATTATATGTAAATTTAAGTTCAAGGTCATTTAAGATTTATCTTATATTATTTATCTTACTGTTTAATTTGTCGTTTCATATCTTATACAAACACAAGATGCAGTAATATCAACCTTTTGGGTTTGGAATAGTGTTGATAATACAGTACCATACATGTATGAATGGGTGCACAACAGTTGGTGTTGACTGTGGGGCTGCTGGCTGTTGTGGTCTATCTCTACACTGTGGTCGCCTTTAACTTCTTCCGGAAGTTCTACAACAAAACTGAAGACGGTGAAGGCCTGGACATGAAATGTGACGATATGATGACAGTGAGTATCGATTGTTTCACCATCTCTGTCACTCACAGTGAAGTGTGTGCATGTACAGTAGGTTTGAGTCTTATCCAGTTAGATGACGTATGTGTGTGTGTGTGTGTGTGTGTGTGTGTGTGTGTCTTTGAGTGCAGTTGTTTTGCGTGTTGTTTACGGTGCAAGGCTTTTAGATAGATAATCATCTGATGCTTTAGTGGCTTGGGACCTGTGCTTTATTGATCTCCGTTTGCTGTTCGGTGTTTACCTGTCAGTCACCGGGCTGTGCCTGTCTGATGATGTCGTCTGTCTAATCACTGCAGCGGCAGCCAGACAGAAAGCTAATCAGCTCATCTCCTCTCCAAATGAGTCAGTGTTGGGCTGAATTACTGGACTCTGCAGCATATTTCATGCGCCTGTAGCATGAATCGTGAATCATTGAGTACTGGGAACAAATGTGCTGTGTTCCTCCTTGCCAGTGTTACATGTTCCACATGTATGTGGGGGTGAGAGCCGGAGGGGGCATCGGGGATGAGATTGAGGATCCTGCCGGAGACGAGGTTGAGTTCTACCGCATCATTTTCGACATCACCTTCTTCTTTTTTGTCATAGTCATCCTGCTGGCCATTATACAAGGTACAGTGCCCATATTCCCTTAATGAAGCTTTGCATTGGACAGCTTGTCTCTGCTGCAGCAAAGCTGCTTGGGGTCAAAGTCATTTTCATATAAAATGATTCTGTTGGACTGTACTCTTTCATGTTCACTGCTGTGTCACTGGAACCTGGCCAGCATGCAGTCTGCTATCAAAGCCTTTGGAGATCTTACTGACCCTCAAAAATCATCTGATGTTAGTCAGCCTTTAATGACTGTATGCTGAGCTAACTGGCCAAACAAACCACTATCAATAACACGGCTTTATATCTGTATTCCATTCCAGGGTACATAAAATCACCCTAGTGGAAATACTGATTTCGATATTTATATATACGAGTTTGTGCTCTTTGGGCTGCTCTGAATGTACTATACTGCTATAGTTGTTATTAGTGTCTGCAAACTCGCAAGCATGTGCAAGTTTGTTTGGCAAGTGTGTAGCATAACATTTCCTGCAGAAGCTCATATGCATGTCTCCATATTCCACCAGGTCTCATCATTGATGCATTTGGAGAGCTGCGAGATCAGCAGGAGCAGGTCAAAGAGGACATGGAGGTGAGACACTGCTTCCATAAAATACCTCTAGACTGACAAGAATTGCTGATCCCTATCCCCCCAGCTCTCTAAATACACCTATGCAGATACTAGGATTGTTATCTCCTAGGTAGGATTTATTGTAATGTATATACACAGAAGTTATGTCCTATCGGTTCGTAAAGATATACACATTTGTCCTATTTGTTACTGTGCCTGTACAGTAAGTGTGACTATGTGGTTTAAGGTCCTTAATGTATGTTTTTCTTTATGGTCCCTCTTTATTGCAGACAAAGTGTTTCATATGTGGAATTGGCAATGATTACTTTGACAAGGTTCCCCATGGGTTTGAAACACACACGCTGCAGGAGCACAACCTGGCTAACTACCTGTGAGTACTGCTGCTGCTGCTGCTGCACTGTTGACCTCCAGGCCTGTGCTGTACGTGTGGAGGTGAACCAGTTAGGGCTGCAGGCTGAGGGAGTCCCCAGGCCATATGCTCAGGCTTGGGCTGCACGCGGCGGTTTGCTCCCCCAACGTCTCAATGCACAATCTGCTTCTGCTTACAGGTTCTTTGTGATGTACCTCATCAACAAGGACGAAACAGAGCACACTGGCCAGGTATGGCAGCTTTCCCTCTCACACACCAGCATTATATTGGAGCTCCACTGTATTACAACATTTCTAGTCTTAAATACTGAAGCTGCAGTTTTACGGGCCCTGAAAGACAGTGCTATGTTTCATTAATATTACAGGTTATAAGAAGAACTATTGTTAAGTCTGTTGTCTGTTCTGTTTCACAGGAATCGTATGTATGGAAGATGTACCAGGAGCGGTGCTGGGAATTCTTCCCAGTGGGAGACTGTTTCCGTAAACAATATGAGGATCAGCTTAGCTAAGTTGCTCCCTAAGGCAATGCAGTATGGCTCGGTCACTGCAGCACAGCTCTGTGGAAACCTTGCACTGAATCACCCAACAAAGAGAGCTGTTACAAATTTAGAATCAGACCATATGCACATCATGCATAATCTCACATAGATGATAATTTGTGCTTGTTAATTATTTATTGCTATTCACTATAAAAAGGTGCTATCTTTTTGCAGAGTATGACGAGGCTCAGCATTTCATTAAAATAACACTACAAATGTCTGCAGACTACGAATATCTATTGGGTCACATCAATTACGCTCTTTTCCAAAGTGTATATTGTGCCCTATTGGTGGATTGAGATTTAAGAGAGTGCTGCTTAAATCAAGGCTGTGATCTGGTTACAGTCCTGAGCCCAAGTGTTAAATGAAGCCAAAACACAAGCTAGCAAAGATTGACTGTTGTTTACGCCTTTCCCCCATCATTACTGATTACTTAAATTCAAAATCTCTATATCGTTCTTGTGGCTTGAGAAAGTGATCGAGAAAGCCCGTCACATTGGCAGGCCCTGGCTGTTGCATATCAAAGTCAAAGTACGTTGTCTACTGTGCCAGGGTAGAGTTCATGCAGTCATTTGAAAGGAAAAAATCCCATAATGCTCATCCAACATGAGGCAATGTCTGTGTGCTGTAAGTATGTGTTGGCCTTGCATTAACCCTTCCTCACAGTCCCTGTGGAGGAACCGTCTTATCTCTTCATCGTTAAGCTCCATATTACCATAATAATATTCTCAGTCCTCTTCCTCCTGTCTGCATAGCATTAGAAGAGCAGTCCATTACTGGCTGCAAATGCTATATTTGCTGGCCTGCACATTGTACTATTATTGGCCCCGGTGCTTACATCAGTAATTATTGGCTTCTGGCCCTGTGCTTCTATCAGCCTTCCTGCTCTCCTTTCCTTTGCTCATGATTTGCACTAAACCTCTCCCTGCTCCTCTCTCCACTGGCCCACCCTTACCATCTGTACATCTTCTGGCACTGTCTCGAAACTCCCTCTTTCTCTCGCCACTCTTGTCTCTTTCACTTCACTGCACACCAACCCAAACACAACCAAGTGTCATTTTTCAGTCATCTCTTCTGTGGAGGTTTTTAAAAATCCTTTTCATATCTTTTGCTATAAAGAAGGATAACAGATTTTATGCATTATGTTCCTGAGGGGTGGCAGTAGTGGTCATCATGACTTTTTTAAAGAACCATGCTCAGTTTTAGTGTTATTTAACAACTGTAATGTACATTTACTTGAGCTCTACTGTAACCAGATCAGCAGCCCTCTTTAGAACAGGGCATGGTGGTGCTCTATATGATATGTAAATGCAATAAATTGAGAAGGTTGGTTAGTGTAAAATTTTCTGTATTATTGACTGACTACCAAAAAACTCCACCAAAAGAGTCATGTCGATGTTAAAAAAACATTTAACTTGTTAATAGAGAAATCCGATGTGAAATGGATCAAAAGTATATTGAAACATGATGAAAAGTTTGACTGTACATGTACGAGATCACCTCATGCCTATATACTAGACTGCATTAAGCCTGTTTGCAAAAGGCCAAGCCAAGCATACATGGCTTCTTTTAGACTTTTGTCGACTCAGGTGCTACGATTCCCGAGTTATTCCAGAAGCACTGTAATCGACCAACATGTTTTTCATGGGGTCCAGCACAGTTGGGGAGCAGTCTCTGAGGACAAAACATTACTAAGCGACTTGGGCCTACAGGAGCTACATTCCCACTGAGTTATAAGGGCCCCGGTGTTCAGTGTCCTTTGAATCGCTGACGAAAATTTGGTAAAAAAGAAAGAGAACGCTCAACATTTAAATTTTTTATGTCAGTAGATGGTGCTACAGTTCACATGGGTGTGTGAGGGCTCGTTTGATGTGGTTCATTGAAAGCTACGTAGTACGTACTTTTCTTGGCTTAGGTGGTTCGGTTCTAGAGTTATTCCACAAAAACTATGTTCTGGGAGGGCCACAGCAGGGGGCAAGCAGCCCCTCTTGACCAAAAGCTACTACCCCCTAAAACTCCAGTGGATCTACAGTATATACCCAGTGAGTTTCACAATGCAGAGAACCTGTGCAGCCATTCTGTAGGTGGGGGGGTGCTACCGCAACAACCGAAATTTCTTGGAACAGAGGCATTTGTCAAAAATTTAATCTTAACCATTGTATTTCATCATAAACAATCAGAAAACAAGGCTTTAAGTCTTAAAACCCGAACTTGTCCTTCAAGGTAGCTTTGTTATAAGTAAATAAATAACGTTCTTACAAAATGGCCACCTCGCAGAATGTTATCCTGCTTAAAACACGGCCTACTGTATCTATTGGCGATGTCAATAACGTGACAGTGAAGCACTATTTATCATTGCTATCATAGTAATTTTTATTATGAAGATAGATAATAGCTTAGGTGAGAAAAAGTAGTCCATTAACTTACAGATCAGCTGATTGATTATGGCAACATTCTGCTCCACTTTCCTTAACAGCAACGATCCGTTATTCAGAAATATTAGACCATAGAACGTTCCGAAGTCCCATTGGCGTGAATGGAGCATTAACATTATTAAGAGTGATGTAATGGCTGAGTTTAACCCTGGGAGGTGAACTACTGTATATGGAGATGACACCAGAATGGTAGGACACATTCCCATTTGAGTGTAGGCAAGATAACAAAAGATGATAATTATCTGCCATGGTTATTTAGATTTTTTGTGTGTGTGTGTGTGTGTGTAAAATATTTAAATATGCTTGTTAATGCTGTATCTCTTTGACACTGGACTTGCCCATTGACTTTAATGTGACATAATCAGGACACAGGTTTAGACCTTCTGGAGCGCACCTGAAACTGGCGCAGTGTGCACCAGAAACGCAAAACTTTTCTTATGTCTCTTTGTGGACTCCACACAATGGACTGGAGCAAGCATATCATTTAAATGTTTCATTAAAAAATCCCATGTAACCTTTGCAGGTAATTATCATCTTTTGCTACCTTGCCTACACTCAATGTGTTCAACTGCTCCAGGGTCCACAAAAGCTGGTCAGCTATATGTAGTTTACCTCTCAGTTTTAAACTCCGATTGGTGATTATGAATACTGTAGGTCTACTTTACAACTTGCATAGTAAAGTGACATTTGAAGCAGTTTTCAT
>JAVQKI010141552.1:0-10093 GCA_036025975.1 Nematalosa erebi
ATTTTCGTCTCAGTGTATCAGTGAACACTGCTGACCACTCGGTGAGTTTCACGTCTTTACAAACGAAGGTTTAATGCGTTTTATGAACGATTGCCGCACTGAACCTATGCAGCCATTCTCTAGGTGGGAGGTCTGCTATCGCAACAGCCCAAAATTCTCAAAACAGTGTGGTTTGTCAAAATTTCAATCTTAATCATTGTATTTCATCATAAACGATCAGAAAACAAGGTTAAAGTCTTAAAAACCGAACTTCCCCTTTAACAGGATCCAAGTCCTATGTAGTGGTACTCCAATCCTGAGAGAAGAGGTCAGGCTGTCCTGTCCCACACAATAGTCCATTAAAATCCCTGAGTGTGGCGTGGCATGGCATGATGTGGTGTTGTACATGTGTTGTTGTGTATCTGGCTGGAACCTGGGGTTTATGAATGTGGCATGGTAGAGTAATCCTGTGGAGCAATCACAGCCTTCTCAGTTTTATACTGTACATAACCTCCCTCAGCCCCAGGTATGACCTCACCCTATCATTCAAGGATGAAGAGTTTGTTGGTACTGGGGATTGAAGGGAGGAGGGAAATAGATGCAATGAATTATCAAAATGACAAAACAATCTTTTTTTCCCAGCTGATGGCATGACCCCTTTGCAGATAACACTTGTTTTCCATGTTAGAAGTCAGAATATTCTTTGAGCTGTAGCATCATTGCTTGTATTTTCCCAATTTATGCATTTGTGACATGAATGCATGCATTGTGGTTCATTCATTCATTCATTCATTCAGACTTTTTCATTCCAAACAATGGACTTATTCATTCTCTGCTTATCTCATCTTATTTCGCCATTGCTTGCATACAGAGTGTTTTATCAATTAAAGTAGACCGATATGTACCACCAAGTTAGCTTATCAGTTTTCTACTCCAGTTTAAATATTTAACCTTTACAGTAAGTCTGTGATTGGCTACTATTGCGATAGGGCCTTGTTCCCCTAACCTGTAATCCTGCTGTGAGCCTTTAACCTTCCTGGACAAGTTGAAACAACTCTGCTTCTTCAGTGTGCAGAATATCCTGGAATAGGTTCCTTGATAACAGTACACAAGTGAAACAGAGCTTTTATTGCTTTTACTCCAGTCTTAGATAAAAAGTTGAGGTTGAAAACAATTCTATCTCAGAGATGATAAGATAAAACTAAAACAAGGCTCCATCTTATGACAGAAGCCAGAGACGTTGGATGTTGCCGGCCTACCAACGGAGTGTCGGGGATCTGTGAGTGTGTGGTCTAGGCTTTAGGAGACTTTGCAGGGCTGCGCAGGTAAAAACAAAGCCTCTTCCTCACGCTCCCGCTGTCTTGACTTTAATCTGCAAACTTTTATTTTCGCTCCATTGACGGTGGGGATGAATTACAGTGAAGCTTGGGGAAAGCCTTAAACACAAGCTGACTTTGGCAAAGAGCTTAAGCACACCCTCCAAATGCAACAAGACAGCCAAGGATGAAAAATATTGCTAGATAGCAGTTTTTTTGGATGTGTCCCATGGTAAATCTGAGTTAAAATACAATTCAGAGGCAAGAGGAGGATACGGGCACAGCTCTCCAAACTCTGTTATCAAAGTCAAAATGCTCTGTACAGGCCACATAGAATGCTCTGATTGCATCTACCATGAAGTGCTCCCAGACTTCAGATAATATTTAGGATAGAAGAGAAACCTACACCCCACACAAATGGTTATGGTCTAATTCTGAAGGGAAGGGACTGGAGGAGTAAGAGAAAGAGTAGTAAGTAAGGAACAGCCAATATTCCATCTTGTCCCCGTTTTAATGACCTGACAGAGGCAAGGACAGCACACTATATAGTTGGGCATTCCTGTGAAACATTGAACTGACAAAGAAATTGTAACCCTGCTATATTTTTTTGAGGAGATAGTCAGGGTTAACTCCCAAAAGCAATTTAAAGATATTCAGCTTTTTTGAAAGGCTAGATAAATAAAACAAGCTTTGGCATTGAATGTTTTTTGAAAAGAGAGGGAAACTGAAGAGACTTCAGTTCTTTGGTTCCGTCACAGGTGCAAGGCTGCAGGAGAGCATAGTGGTGGCGGCCTCCGCCTGGCGCACTGGCCTAGACACCCGCTGAGGAAAACCGGAGGCCTGACAGAACACAAAGGACAAGAACAAGATGAGAGAACCTCTGGCTCAGTGCCTTAGAAACATGTCTTTGTCCTTGGGATGGCAGTATCTTTTATTCCTGTGTGTGTGTGTGTGTGTGTGGTGTGCGTGTGTGTGTGTGTGTGTCTGTATCTGTGTATGTGTACGTATATGCTCATATGTGTGAAGGTGTGTGTGTGTGGATAGTGTGTGTGGAGTGTGCCTGTGTGTACACTAGTGTGGTCTCTCCTGCATCTTAAGTGTGTAGGTGTTGAAGGACAAGCGAGAAGATCTGTGATTCTCCGGAAAAAAGGTCGGTTAAAGTAAACACAGCCCCACAAAGTGTGTGTACAGAGAGGCAGGAGTGGTGGAGGGTGGAGGAGATGGAGAGGTCGGCCAGCCGGAGGAGGAGAGGAGGTGAGCTTGTCAGGGCCCAGCCATGCTGAGGTGTCTGCAGGCATCTGGGCTCTGTCCTCAGACCACCTGTCCCCCTCTGCGTTGTTTCCTCCTGACGTGTCACCACACCTTGACCTTGGAGGTGAGAGACGGAAGTCTTTGGCCTTGTCCAACTTTATTCACGGTGGTATAATGTTCACTGACTTGCATGCAGAAAGTCCCCATTTACAGTTTTGCAGAAGTGGCAGAAAGAGGCAGGAACATGTTCCCAGAGAACCAGAATATCTCTTTTTTTCCCACTGCTGGATCATTTTTGTGGAGACATCCCAGTTTGTTATTATGTAACATACAATGAATTGTTAATGTTGAGGCTTGAAGATTTTTTCCCCCCTTTTAATCTCAGATCGAGAACCCAGATGTAAGGTCTGAATTAACTGCCTGGAAAGAAGTGGATGAGTCTCTTTCCCCCATCGTTATGGATCGTTGCAGCCAAAAGTGCATACTTACAAAAGAAAAAAAATGTGGTTGGCATTCTGTGCGTGTGTGTGTGTATGTGTGTGTGTGAGTAGGTTACGTGTGTTCGAAAGTGCATGAACTACATTGACGTAAAGAGGACCATCAAATGCTGCATAAAAGACAAAGCCTCCTATGTTTCCATTACTCTCCGTCAGCTCTTTTTGCACCATAAATTCTGACTGCACTAGTTCTCTTAAAAAGTGAACAATAGACACACTTGTGGTATTGTACAGGTGCCCTAAAACGTTATTGAGCACTAAATCTCAAATTACCTCTCTATCAGCTTTCATCACCGTAGCTACACCAACCTGTGTACTGACAAACATTGCTGTGAAATCATGGGAACACAGCCTATCCAATTAAGAGTCATCCAGTGCGATTAGTGCAAATTAACCAACTGTGTTTGCGTGTGTTAAGAAGACAAGCACCAATTTGCCAGGAATGGAGAGACACACAGGAAAGGGAAAGGAAGGGAGGGGAGGAGGGAAAGAGAAGTCCAAAACCGCTGAAATGAAAAGAAACAAACAATGAAAGTAGGGATGGGAGGATAGTGGGGAGAGGTAAAGCGGCAGAGACAAAAGACCGAGCAGACCGTTTGCAACGGTTGGGCAGACGGAGTGGAGCTATGCTGGCGTTCACTGGCGTCTACGGAGGTACGCTTGACCAATCTGACATTTCCTCCACATAAGCCCAGTCCATTCCCATTGGTCTCAGTGTTTGGCCCATGCCTGTTTTTAATAGAGGATTGCTGTGGCGTTTGATTAGGCATTATCATGCAAAAGAGGGCAAATTGCCTCCATTCAGGCAACTGGACCTGGCTACCCTTCATTACTCACTCATCAGCAGCTCCCCCTGAAGACCCCCAGCTCTCTTTCTCTCTATCTCTCTCTCTCTGTCTTCTTTTTTTTCCTTTGGGCCAAATACACCCCCCCCCCTTCCAGACACCCTCTCTATAGTTTGGAGTGCTTTTATGAGTGAGCTTGACCTTGGCCCTCTGTTGGTGAGCTTTAATTAGACAAACTCATCAGTATTCTCACCCTCCCAACCCACGCCTGTTTGCTAATGCATCTAGTTAGCTGGTGCTTGTGTTTGACAGATGCAGCTCTTTGGCTGGAACTTTTGGCTCACTAGTCTGACAAACAATCCTTATACAAGGACCCACTTCTTTGTGGCCCATCTGTTTCCCAATCCAGAACATGATGAAAGATTGTTAGTTTAGCTAACTTTAGTGCATTACACATTTTAAGATGCAAGTTGCTGACTACAACAAAAAGTATTAATTAGATTATTTAGAATCATGGAATGGATTGATAAAATAATGGAATGGCTTGATACAACACTGATGATAAATCATGATTTAGAATCATGGAATGGATTGATAAATCACTGATGCTGTCTTATAGCTTATCATAGTTTGTGATTTCATTATCTGTATTTGCATGTGGAATGTGCAGAGCTGCCAGTTGCACATAGTAATGACAGATGCTGTCAAACCATGTAGACAAGACTGAATGTAACCCAGTGCTGCCCGTGAAGCTGAACTGCGAATGTAGCACACTATTCTAAGACTGGACACTTCTAAGGATGGTGGCAGTGCCCACGCATGGCCCAAGCCGCCACCTGTCATCTGTTTCTAAACAGGGGTCATCTGATGATCATCTCTGTGAGGAGAGGAGACAGCCAAAACTGTCAGGAGCCGCTGCTGGGTCATTCTCTGTGAGGGGAAGAGACTGCCAGGCTGTCAAGGGCAGGTGCTGGGTCATTCTGCTCCCAGCGAGGGCAGTCACTCCGCTCCATATGTTCCCTCAGCAGGGTAGAGGCGTTATGGAACACAGTGCTATGGGTCGGCGGACAGGAAGCTTACCTTGAGAGAGAGGTAAGAGAAGGCGGCGAGGAGGATAATTAATGAGCCAGCGAGACTCTATGACTCTGCATCAGGAGATGATCTCTGGCCTCACAGCTCAGCACAGAGGCTCTTGTTAGCCAGCTTAGTGATTTCATATCTGATGCAGCAGGCAGGAGAGTTTCCAGTGGGCAACCCACTGGATTTGTCAGCAAAAAAATGTTGAAAGCAGACATCATAGTACTACTGCTACAGGTAATATAGGATTATAACATAAACACTTATGGCTGTGATATGAAATCACCATCCATGCAGCACCATCCAGTTTATCCACAGGATGTGTTTTTCACTGCTTCCCCTCAAAGACATACAAGCTCACTGGCTTTCACCAGATGCAGACACACAGAGCCGTAAACAAAAGCCCTCACAGATCCCAAGAATACACCAACACAAACACATCAAAGCCGCCTTTCCTGAATGTTGATGTGATGCATGTTTTGATGTGACGCATCCTCTTGTTGACGTGCTGGCAGTCTGTTCCCTGGCATCTGAAGTGTGTTTGATGACGAGGCACAGAAACATGTGGTGTCTCTTTGACTTCCACCCCATGGAGCAAAAGTGCGCGTGGTTGTCCCTTTCGTTCCGTAGCACGTATCCTGGCCAATTAGGAGACCCCCTGCCAGGGAAACCGCAAGGATTTGGGTGCAATATGTCCTTGGTATTCAAATGAGAATTCAAAGATGTGTAGTCATTATTCGGATTTAGATTTTGAGGTCATAAGAAGAAGGGCTTATTGTACTTTTTTGGGTTTAGTTTGTTCCAGTTTTCACTCTCCCGACAACTTTTTTGGAAAAATAGAGCAGAAGAATTTCTTTTTTTGTTACTCTTATGTTTGAAAACATGATGCATGTGCATGTGCTGTCAGCTATGACCTAAACTCATTCTAAGCTGCATGAGACCAAATTTCTTCTCCAATCTAAAACTAGAACTTCTCGAACACACTTCTTACCATCTCCAGTCAAATTTTCAGTTGGACCTTTTGCCTCTCGTTTCTGTGTGATGAGACATCTTCACGACTGGTTACATACCTGTCCTGTTGACTGTCTCTCGCGTTCACACAGCTTGCAGTACAACGTTGCTTTCTCCCAAACACAGATGGCTAAAATAAACTCAGACAGGAAGTCACTGGCAGTGAAAGAGTGTGTTACAGCAGGAAGCTCCCCTCCAGCCAGCACTGTCCATTTCACCTCTTATAATGGACAACAGTGCACATATATATTTTACTCTCTCTTTCCCTCACACAGATGTTCAGACACGCTCAGACACACACTGTAGTGTCTAAAATATAAAAATAGACTGGAAATAGAAAAAATTCACCACTAATCATAAACTGTAATCCATTTAGCGGTTTGAGTCTAGTGCTTGCCAAGACCTTCACCAATTGAGAACTATAAATAAAAGGTAAACATTAACCCAACATTAAAAAAACAAAACAAAAAACCTTTTAGCTCCTTATGGAAACAACCAGGTTTCATAAACACAAAATTGTATAAGGCAGCTGAAAATATATCTTTGTCTTCAGTGTCAAGATAAACTGAAAATGGAAGTATTCTTAACATGAAGCGCTCAGGAACATTTTGATGGCACAAGTAGAATATCTCAAAACGTTGCTGAATGACTTCAAAGTGAACAGCACTGTGAAAAAATAAAGTAAAATAAGATAAAGCACCCCAGAATGGAATACAAAATATAAATGCTGACACAACCTGTTTTGTTTCCTCTAAAAGAAAAACATAGTGCAAGCATCAGAACATTGTTCATCTTAATGTTGGACACGGACTATCAGTTTTTGATGTTTTTTTTTGGGATTCAAATGGGATTCGGGACCCCACATTTTCAGAATGATAATCCCCATCGGCAATTTAATAAAAATCACTTGACATGGATGATGCGATGATCCTGCACTACTCAAGCATTTCTCCAAACGCTCAGTGATAATGCAGCCCTGAAGGTATCTGTTCAAGAACTCATAAAACTCAATGGCTCAACAAACATTTGGGAAGTCACATCCAGGCTGGGGATTTTCTATTGGCTTAATCCCATCAGGCAATTTTGTTTGTGGGGGATGTTTATAAACGACATCTGAAATCACAAGACATCAAAAGCAACTGTTTACCCTCTGTTTAGAATACAGCTTTCACCATGCCTGCTGTCTGCCATAGTTGTGCAATATGTTTCTGAGAGATCAAGGGTGTATCTAACACGACAGAGTTATCTGGAAAAATAGATGTGATGCACAAACAGGAGAATTTTTCATTTGACATCCATGCTCCAGATCTGTGACGCTTCTTGGATTTCCATGACACAGTCATCTGGATAACTGAGGATTCTGCCTTTTTGTTATATACCCCCCTTGTGTTTGTGGACACATGCCCCAGTGTGTGTACACAGCACTGTCTGGCACATCACCCCCACATTGCGTGCAGACCAGGGGGTTCTCTTTGTCTACAATCACATAAACTCAGTGACACACACACACACACACACACACACACACACAAAATCAACCACCACCACAGACAAACTCACACACAAGCCTTGGCACCTGGAGAGCCTCCCAGCTCAACTCAAAGAAAAGTGAAAAACAAAGCACCGCTGAGAGAGGGAGCGAGAGAAAGAGAAACAGAGGTAGAGATCTAAAGAAAGCTATGGCAGGATGCAACACGCTCTCGAGCACCTCGCAGCGCAGCAGAGCACAGCATAGTGTAGCGCAGCACAGCACACAATCAAACACCTTGCTCTGCTGTTCTCTCCCTCGCATACACATTCTCTTCCCCTCACTGCAGGGCCTCTGGGAATGCCACAGCCCCTGCGTGCTGTGGGAGGAGGGGGTATTGTTTCCTCTATATGAAAGATGGGGGAAGGTGAGGTTTGTGCCCATTCTGCACAGCAGCAGGGGTATGCTGGTGTGGTAAGGAGCTATCCATAATTTAAGACACATTGGGGGTTTTGTTTTGAGAATCTATACCGACTACATTGTTTTTACCTTTCCTGGAGTTAGAGCTCACCCTGGTGTTCATCTGAGCTGTCTACATATTTTTCTCTCTCTCTCCCTCTCGGTTTCTCTCTCTCAGTTTTTTTTTTGTCTATGATGTTTACTGTTTCTCACTTTCTACAGTTATTTCATGATTTATAGAAACACAGTGAAAAACTTGAGAGCTTTTGCAAGAAAAGTTGACATTACCTGGAGAAGGTCGATCTGACCAAAAAAAAAAAAAAAAAACGGTTCAACAGATCACACTCTTGAAAGCCAGCCTGAGTCTGCCTTCTCTCCACAAACATTAAAATGATGAGTGAGAATGGGCCTGCATTTTAGAGTCTGTACACAGTGGACAGGCCCACAATAAACACACCTGCTCAACTCTTCTCCTCTCCTGCCTGCAGTCCTCAGAGACAGGCAGCCAAAATCTATGCTTTCACACAAACCTTTGATGTTTATACAACCTCTCTGTCTCTTTCTCTCTCTCTCTATCTTGTATGCACGCACTCACACACATACAGACACACACACACACACTCACATTCTCTCCTTCTTTTGCACCCGTCCTTCCCCCTTCTCTCCTCTGCTGGAGGGGTGTTTGGTATTTTATGAGCAGGCTTTAAACCTTTCTGCTCATAAACCTGTGTGTGACAGTGGTCTGGCTGACTGCCAGCTAGACACAGTGGGCAGGTCTCTCCCTCTCTGTCTCTCTCTCTCTTTCTTTCTCTCTGTGAATCAGATCCTGCTCTCTGGCACAATAGGCTTTTGTCGAGCCTTCAGTCAGGAATGTATGAAGACCAGGAAGAGACACAAATATTTTAGCATGTCAGTGTGTCACTCTCTCAGTGTCACCTTACATCAAGTCTGTGAGACTGTGGGCATTAGAACATGGCAAATGAAAATGATACAGAAATGTGTAAAATCATCCCTTTGTGTGGAGTTTTGATGTAATTCATTAATCACCATGATTGAGTGCTATTACCACTTGCTTTGATAGGCTGGATTAACTACATGTGGAAGGAATTTTTTATGTGTAAGTGCCAATTAAGTTAAAATCTGTTAGAGGTAAAATGTGAAGATGTTACTGCTAATAGCTCAAAGAAACTGTCTATAAACTGGCAAGGTGTATTCGAATGAGTAGCCCTGTATTTCCTTTACAGTGTTCTGAGATATGGAGGATAAATGATTAGACTCTTTTATTTCTGGGCATGAATTCTATGTTTACATTTTTATTATATGTTGATGTTTTCACCTCATAAATAAAGGTGACTGCTGCACAATTGCATAACCACATGGCACTGAGTCTGTGAGCTTTGGCTAAGGGGTAAAAAACACCTGTGGTTCCATGTCATATCAGTTCTTCACACATCCACAGGAAATAAATAAATCAAAATAAGAATACCTCAGTCAGACAGGGTGTCACTGGAGGCCTTTTACGTGAACGTGTCTTTCCTCACTTGAGGTTTTGTGCTGTCAGTTTTTCCCAATCCTCACCACCCTCGAGGCCAACTAATGTATTTATGGAATGATAATCTTGTGCTGACTGGAATGTGATATGTCACTCAGAGCCATTAAATGTACATACTGTAGGAGGAAGGAACCAGAATTTTGGGGGGCTTGTTTTCTACACAACATATGCACATAGGTACTGAATGCTTTGCATTCATACATACATGCATGCATATGCACAAAATCATAGAGATGAAAAGGATTTAGAAACTTCTAGGCAGACAAATATGGCCTACTCTTACACATAAAGCATAGACTTAAGGCGTTCTGAACAAACATGGGCCTTTCAGTTTGTATACAGACAGAGAGGCTCAAGAATTCTGATCCATGCAGCATCAAAGCCCCCACAGTACTGAGGTCCTTTAGGCCAACTCACAGAGGAGGGATACTGGCGTTTGGCCATAAGGCATTTCTTCATTTGCTGACCACTCAAACTCCTCATTCAACCCCCAAAACCCCAAAGAACGTCATGACTACACAAACTCCATTTCAGTGTAGCATTTAGAAACTAACATAGCATGGAAAGTTGATGTATGGAAACTATGTACTGTATTGTATGTTACTACAACTATTCCTACTACTAATAATAATGATAACAATAATATTAATATTCATAATCATAACAATATAGTATTATTGTTGTTATTATTATTATTA
>JAVQKI010141732.1:0-15720 GCA_036025975.1 Nematalosa erebi
TCTACTGTATCTATTTTGAATCTCTCTCTCTCTCTCTCTCTCTCTCTCTCTCTCTCTCTCTCTCTCTCTTTCTCTGTGTTTTTATCCTCCACCTCTGTCGCCAGTACTTTGACTTGGCTGCAGATGTTCTGGCTGAAAACGCCCATCTGACGTACAAGTTTCTGACTCCGGTATGCAATCTCTCTCTCACATTCACACACACACACACACACACACACACACACCCTCTTTACTGTGGCTCCGGATCATCTATGACCCCATTATTCCTTGTATCCTAGAAAGAGGGGTATTTAATCTTTTATTCTTTCTTTCCCTCTTGTACTTTCAAATAAATTTCTTGGTGAGTTTTTGTTGTCCCAGGGCCCAGTCTAAGTAGGGTGCTGTGAATGTGAATAAAGCATTTAGCTCTGTCCCACCAAATGGACCAATCAATTGATATCAATCGATACCCCTGTCTGCCTTTGGAGGCAGTGGCTTGAATTGGCAAGTGGACTGTGGCCTGTCCTCCGTCGGCAATCTCATCTGAAATGGTAGACAAGAAATTGCTCAAACGTGGGACAGAATCACTGCTTTTGCCATTTACTCCTTCCCAAAAAAATTGGGGTCATTTATCAGGTCACTGTTGTCTATTCATAGAACCTGTAACAAATCTTGGACACTTTTTAATACTGCTGTATTCTTTTTTTTCCTACACTGCAGTATCTCTATGAGTTTCTAGATGCCATGCTCACATGCCAGACAGCTCCAGAGGAGGTAACAACATCAACAAACTGTTTTTGCTGTCATTCCAGAGTGCTGGATCATAAATTTGAGTCTGGAAATAAAGTTCTGCTGACTTTTATAATCTAATTTGATAACGCTGATGACTTGACAACATATGGTTAATTGGCTGTTATTATTGTCTTTTGTAGGCCTTCCGGAAATTAGATGAAATTGCTGGGAAATTAAGTGATCAGTTAAGGAAGGCAGCTAAACAGGTAAAATCTGACTTTTGAAGGCAGCCATACAGGTAAAATCTGACTCTCATTTGTGTAAATCCAACGACTTCACACTACATTAACATTGTAAGCAATGCCAGTACAGGCGTTTTGAATGCTCAGAAACATCGTCAGAGACTTCGTTTACCTTGTTTTCAATGTATAATTAACATTTGCATGGTACTTTAGGTAAAAGAACTTCATTGTGCATTAATGTGAAACTGGTCACTCTCAGGTCCAGGACGCACGTCACGCTCGGGATAACGACTGGCTAAAGAAAGCCCTGCATGACTATGATGAGTTGGTAGAGAAGTGAGTATACCATATAAGTACAATACAAGGAAGTTTATTGTTACATGCATATGTTTACTAAGTGTAAGAAATGCAGTGTAATTGTGTTGGTTTCTCAGCCTATGTTTCTAAACAATGGAAATCATGTTCGAATATTTTTGTTGTCTTAATTGGTGGCGCATATCAAAAGAGATATCACATTGTTAAATTACTTGCATAATCAAAAGGTTGCTCGTAAATCAATAATGTCTTCTTATTGGTAAATCAGTGTGGTGAATTTATCGAAAAATGCTTGATTTTGTACAGTATGAAGCATGTGAAGCTAATCATGCCTATGATCCTTGATTTTGAAACATGGGCACCTGGGCAGTCTTGGTAGTCTCTTCTCAGAACTACATTGCCATGGAGTACAGACTAAGCCTCCATCTTCTCTAGGTACATTCCAGTGTTGATGGCTCAGACAAAGATCTACTGGAACAGGGAGAACTACAGCATGGTGGAGAAGATCTTCCACAAGTCGGTGGAGTTCTGCAACGACCACGATACCTGGAAGCTGAACGTGGCCCATGTGCTCTTCATGCAAGAGAACAAGTACAAGGAGGCCATTGGTTTCTACGAACCCATCGTAAAGAAGCACTATGACAATGTAAGAGCCCAGCTAACCATAAAGCATTTGCTTGAGTGCCTCTTTGAAGGAAAGTGATGCTGATTTCCGTGGTGTAATTACACCCCTTGAGTATAAATGCATGGTATACTTGTAAAGGCGCTAATGGTCTATTATTGTATAAAGTAACAAGATGTGCAGTACATATAGAGACAAATCTTATTTTCTTTTACCAGCAGTACTCACCAGGAGGTATACCTTAGACAATGGCTTTTTGATGCCAAATCATTGTGTAACTCAATAAAATGTGGCCACATAATACCCAATTAATTTTATTACAGTGTATATGTAGACTACATAGTGCATTCATTAAATTGTGTTTTTGGTGGTCTATTACAGTACAAAATGTTCTTTTGCCCCCTCCCCCTGCTAGTTGGAACAGTGTAACATTCAGGAGTGTCCCTGCAAAAGAAAGCCCTCGGTAACGAGACCTGTGCCTGCTGGTTGCAGTGTTTTTCTTGGAAAGCATGGGAATTTGACGTGCTGTTTTGTCAGATTTATGATTTTTTTTTTTTTTTTTACTTGTTTGATTTGTTAGTTTTAATGCTTGTTTAAAATGGTTATTTTATATGTTTTTATTGTTTAGTTTGTGTATTTTGTTTATAACCTTCTGCTCTAATGTCAACATTCTACTTCCCCTTCATTGGCAGATTCTCAATGTCAGTGCGGTAGTCTTGGCAAACCTCTGTGTGTCATATATCATGACCAGTCAGAATGAGGAGGTGAGTAGAACCTCATTTGATCATGTGATCAGTCTTTGTGGTTGACTGTGGGTGTGAGTGGGTGCGTATGCATGTGTGTGTGAGTGCGTGCGTGTATGTGGGTGCGCACATATGCATGTGTGTGTGCATGTGTTTGTCTGTGTGGTAACCTTCAACATTTAAAGTTACTGTTATTGCATGAAGTTTGTCGCCTGTTATCTCTGAAGGCCGAGGAGCTGATGAGAAAGATCGAGAAGGAGGAGGAGCAGATATCCTACGATGACCCTGACAAGAAAGTGTTTCATCTGTGCATTGTAAACCTTGTAATTGGGTGAGTACTGCTACATGGGGTGGAACTTTTGGATTCTTTGTAAACATCTAGAATCTGTGGAGTCATTAAAGGACCTATGAAAGGAAAGGCCACATGCAGGCCACTTTACTATCATGCCAAACCATCCTACATTTTGGCTTCTGGTTTGGGACTGGCCATTACAGTATTGTGTAGAGTGTTCTCATTTTGTAGACTTTAGAACATTGTGTGATAATAGAGTGAACTAAGATGATAATGTAAATAAAACTTCTATGTGGAATTTTATTGAATACTTTTGGTTTTATTGTTGTCTTGAACACAGCTTAATATTCACTTGTATTGTATTTAATACAACAGCCACATGTGGTAGAATGTGATGTGATATAGGAAAGCCTGCCTGGTGCTTGCTGGTTTGTGTGCTAACTTTTAGAAATTACCAGGGCAACACAGTGCTTGGGTATAGTTGAAGTTACGTCAGTATGGTTGTTTCTTCACCTTCTGTTGCTGTTGTAGGTAATTGGGGATGTTTAAACCTACAAAAAAAAAAAAAACACCACATAGCACATCTAGATCACTAAGGTAAACAGTATGTTGGAACAGATGTTGAAATATTATATGATTCTCTTATATGTTTACAGAACGTTATACTGTGCCAAAGGGAATTATGATTTTGGTATTTCACGTGTCATTAAGAGCCTGGAGCCTTACAACAAAAAGGTTTGTGTCCAGCCTGCTATTCACACACTTCTCCCCAGTACTGCATGCGTAGGGTAGTCTGGTTGCATCATTTTTAGAAACAAGTCCTCTGGTCCATCGAGACTCAGTGAAACTCTGACCATCTCTGACCCGCTTTAAAGCACCGCAAAGCTAGGAGCTTATTTTCCTGATTCCAACCCAGGAACCTGTTTCGTTCCTCATATACAACAGCTGAGCAAACACCCTCCAGAAGGCCATTTACATTCCTATAGTCCCTGGAGCATTATTCCGTCTGCCAAGACAAACAGGCACGCTGGGTTCACACACTTTGCGTTGGGAAGAACTGATGTAACTCTGATGTTGTTTTAGAACAAGCTGCAGGGAAACCTCATGTTTTGTCTGTGTCGTGTCTTTGAGCAGTTTGAGCAGAAAGGGAAAACGGGAAACAAGATTAAGATTAGTGTATTGTGAAATTATTTGAAGCTCGAACAAATGTCAGTCCTGTAGAGCCAAGCCCGGCTGAATTGCATCACCCTGGTGGTGGTGGGTATTGTTATTATTATTCCAGTGGGGTTTCACACACTTGTAAACAGGCCTCATGGGTTGCATGTTTCTAACGCATCACTGCCGTTCTCCTTGTTGTTTTCGCACAGCTCGGAACCGACACGTGGTTCTACGCCAAGAGATGCTTCCTGTCTCTGCTGGAGAACATGGCCAAGCACATGATCATGCTTCGGGATACCGTAGTGCAGGACTGCATTCAGTTCCTGGAGAATTGTGAACGTAAGTGTCTGATGGAGTTCTCTAAACATTTCTTTGAAAGGGGGGAAAAAAAGCGCTTTAAGCAGAGATGATAAGTGCTGATTTTAGAGCACATGAACTCTTTATCACGATACTGAGTCACTGGAACGTGAATATAAATTTACAAACACCATTTTAAATCCATGTCTAAGGCTTTGTGTACTGGAAATGCATGTGAATGTTAAAGTGTAATCCAGCCCTATATGTTCAAGTCCCAAATAAAGTCAACACAAGGTAGATCTCACTGAAAAAAGAGACAAATGCCATGACTGTGACACGAGCCAGATGGTACAGCCCCTTGATGCTGTTTGTAATAATCTCTTTCACTGAGACGGCCACCTCTGTGCCACCATCCCAGTCTCCTGTTTCACTAGGAGCGGAGACACGAGGGGGGAGTGATAGGGCTTAACTACAAGGTGATAATTAAATCTCAAGGTTGGCATTCTCAGTGGGACTAATTAATTTTCCCTTTTTCTTCTGAAGTCCACGGGAAGGACGTGGAAGCCATGATCGAGCAGCCCCTGGAGGAGGAGCGGATGCACATTGGCAGGAACACCGTCACCTACGAGTCCCGTCTGCTCAAGGCCCTCCTCTATGAAATCATTGGCTGGAACCAGTAAATTTTGCTCTTGATCATTTTCTTTTTTTTTTTTTTTCACAACAAAAACAGCTTTTTTGTGGAGCACCTTTATCCTGATTTTTTTTTTACGTCAACGTGTTCAGCGTCACCGCCGTTTTTAACTCTGTCATGCCAGAGGGACAGGCCTGAAAACATAAAACCAGTGACAGAATTGGTGTGTTGTCATGAGCAGTCTGTTGAAAGACAGTAATGGTCACCCCGAGAAGATGAAAGGCAGCCATTAATGAGCTGTGCATCATGGCTGATTGTGTTATAGAGTGGTATATGTGTCAGCGTGCATAAGATATGAGGCCTTATTTCTGATTTATATCAACTTCCTTACCAAAAAAAAAAAAAAATCCTGTCTTGTCCCAACAGAGCATTGTATTTGAGCAGCTGTCAGACATGTATTATTTAGTCTTGTCTCTCGCTTGAAGCCCAAAAGCTATGTGTGTGTGTGTGTGTGTGTGCTGGTGGAGTTTGGATTGCAGAGGAAAAGGGAGGTGAGGGAGCTATAATTATATGTTTAATATGTAATTATTGCTACTTTTGGAGGTTGAAAATTTGCTCTGTTTTAAAAGCATGTATTCACTCCTACTCTACTGTTTTGTAACAAATGCTTTTTGAAATACAGAATGCTCATTCATTGAATGCTGAATATGTAAATGAAAAGATCTCTGTGCACTACATCTTCTAGCGAATAAAGAGAGGGGAAAAAATTGTACAACTGATGAATAGATTATTTATGTATTTAAAAATGGCGTCCTTTAAATATAGAAAGAGAATACAGCATGAGCTTATTGATAACTGAGCATTGAATTTTGGGTGCGGTCAAACTGGTGATGTGGTCAGGTGAGTGGCCTCTTAGTGATGTCCTGCTCCGAGAGGTAGAAGTTCAGGTATCCTCCCAAAGCACTCACAGCAACACCAGTCATGTGACTTGAACATCCATCTGCAGGAAGGAAACATTGAAGACTCCTTGAGTGCTTGTCTATTCTGTCATGCATTATTGAGGAGCATTTAGAATTGGCATCCCTCTATCTGGTCGGCACAGGACTTTTAAAAGGAGTATTCAAAGCCAAGTACAAAACATCCAAGAACAGCAATTCCACAGAAATGCAGGACCACACTACTAAACTAAAAAGAGCAAGTAAATACAACAGCATATTTGAAAAGTAATATTTCAATCATATTCTCAGTACATGCTGTAGATTGTCTTTGCACATAAAACAGAATGAATGCAGAATGGCGGCAGACTTATCAGAGCTGAATGGTTTACAGGTTTGGAGAGTTGAGCAACTGCATACCTCTGAGTGTTTTCTCCCTCCTCTTGACCCTTTTGTGAGGTTGTGGTGCTATATGTTCTTCCGGGAAAGGGAGTGAGAAGTCAACTGGGAAAACAGAGCAAACATAATAAACACAGCTACTCTTTCTTCTTAATGGCTTCCATATGGCTTAGCCATGTGTTCCTGAACCATCGGGGGCTGTGATTGCCTTAATAGATGAAGATGCCTTTTAAAAGTTAGTACAGTGTGTAAATGCACTTACACTCTTTCCCAAAGCAACCATCTTCAGGATCTTGCCAATGCAATATCTGTTCCAGCCAGTCAAGATTGTAGAAATCTGAGAAGCCAGCCAAGCCACACAGGAGTACTACAGATATCAAGAAGTTTGACTTAGTACTTCACCCCATCTACACTGTAAATTGAATCAACTAAAAGTTATTTACATGAAAAGAACCCACTGTTTTCAATAAAAATGTCTTCGGTTTGGCCAGTGAAGCCATTTTTAAAGATCTCCTGGTTGCTCTTCATCATGTTGGAGCAGAATATCCTCTGGTAGTGCGGTACAGTCATGTTGACTCTTGATTGTCTCATCTCCCCTTTAAGCATTTTTGAGCAACCATTCTGGAGAGGCACAACATTGTCTGGTGAGAAGCAGCAACTGTAAGCCCTGTTAAATTCTTAACTGGCATGAATCACCCAATCATGACATCAGATCATGCCAGTTCAGTCTTTGTTGGACCATGGCATAGGGATTAGTTAGGGGAACATTATGATCCCTGTAAATTGCACAATTCACAAAGAGAACTGCAGAATTCATAAAGAGAACTTGCTTCATAGAAAAATACATGTTGGCCATAGCGGTCATTTAGATAAAGACATGAAATTTATTGTAAGAAAAAATGGATGACATAAGCTCATGTCATAGTAATATGTGAACACTGAAGACATTAACCTCAGCTGTTCTTTGACTAAAGTTCATTTTCCAAATGAAATAATGGCAATGTTGTGTGTGTTTCTGCAAGTGCATACCATTGTTCCAATCATGAAATAAAGCAGTTGGTGAGAAAGCGAGTAGTGTGGACAGCCGAATCGCGTCATGGTGTCTCTGCATAGTTTTGTTACAATGCATGGGGTCCCATTATCTTTCCTTAAAAAGAAAAAACAATTAAAGGAGAAATCAATAACATCAAATTACACAACTGACAACAACATATATGAACAACCACACTAAGCATCTTAATACCATGTGCCTAGAAGAAGGGTCATGCACTTGTCACTGAGCTGTTCATCATAGCACTCTGTGGATCTCCGGGTAGCATACACAAGGGAGGGATCTGTGGTGGTCCAATCATTTGGTAATGACCAAAAAGATGTGTCCATCAGAGGTTCAAATTCTGGAGAGAGAATGAAAGCCTGAGTCGAACCAAAGTTAAAGCAGCGACAGCGGTTTACAGGTCTTAAAGTATGGATGTGCTCTCACCTCTGAAATATCTCGGCTCTGTCTCCTGTAGAGATTTGATAGCTTGGGCCAAGCTGTTGTCTAATCTTTTTACGAGGGAGGATGCTGTCGAGCGCTGAGCTATGCTGTCCAGGTCTCTGGGCCATGATTTCACAGCTTCCACAAGCTGAGCTGTGTGAGAAATATACGAGAAGCACCATATCTGATTAAGTTAAATATAGCAGCCATAGGAACTCAAAGCTATGTAACACTAAAGTCCACAAAAGTTGATAGAACTATCCATCTGCTGTCTCTGAAAATTAGAACCCTGTCAACCAATGTTCTTTTTTTTCTTAGCGACGCGCATAATTACCATGCATATATTAAAGTACCAAATAAAGTGAACTGTACGTTGAATGAAATGCGTTACTTGCCATGAAGAATTTTGTATCCAACTACGCCGTCAAGGTTGATATTTCGGGACTGTTTTTCCAAGAAAGTAACTCCTTTCCTTAGGCTTCCAAGAACGTCTTCGATAACCTCTTGCTGCGTTGGGAAAATTGTGGTCATAAGAAATAGCAGAAGCACGTAAGGCGTTGTCATCTTCGATTTAACATTTAACTCAACCGACGAAAGGTCTGTGGGAACCCTATATTTAAGAAAGAGTTTTGTCGATCCAGATCTCCAGGAATATGGATTAATACGCGCACGCCCTCAAGTCCGAGAGGGCCACTCCGAATATGACTGAATAAAGAGCGCCCGCAAGGGCTCTCGTCTGAGCTCCCTGCAGACTTGCAGAGTTCCCTGAGTGTGCACACTTCAGTAGAAGTGGATAGTGCAATTCACCCACCCACAATTCACTACCATCCTTGAAGTAATATTTATCTTTGTTCAGCTACATCACTTTATAAATCATGTTAGAACTTTAAAACCGCCCACCTCTATAAAATCTACCTATATACAATAAACGCATTGTGGTGCTTTTATATAGTTAAGATCCATCTATGACTACAGGACTGGTAAAGAGAACAAAGGTTCAAAGGAAAATGCTGTGCGCTTTTTGATGTAGTAGCGCTTGGAAAGGTGCGCGCGCACTTACGCATTAGGTGTATGAGGACTGCATTCACTGCACTGACATCGTTTCGATGAAGGAATTAGGAAAGTTATAGAATTTAATAACAGCCTATAGATGCTGTCAGTGTCATGATTTGACAATGTTCTGTGCAATTTTATAAGCTACACCGATGCTCACTCACAAAGGTGGTGAAAAAACCTTTATTCACTTCTGAGACATTCAAGAATGTGGTGCACTCTGTGTAAATTGTTTTTAGAAACTATGTTGAGTAAATGATAAAGATAAAAAAAAAAAAACTGTAAAGATGTTAATCGTCAAAGCCTATCCTTCGTCACAGCACTGCTAATACAGCACACGCAAAAGGACAACCAGCAAATGAGAACACGCATGAATGACACGTAGCTAATTAACAAGTAAATTTGGACATCTTTAAGAAATTATTAAATTATGCGCATGGATTTTTCATTTCAATCTATTTGAACAGAACTTTGAGTTAACTCTTGTGAAGTGTGAACTTGCTACAAGCGTCTTAAAAATTACTTTAATTAAAAAATAGCAGAGGCGCAAAAAGATGCCAAAAATGCACCTCTGTGAAGGCGTTTAATGGTACACGTTCACTTTAAATTTCCACTCTAACTAACACGTCATCAGCTAAACAATCATGGCGGATGTTCAGACATCCCTACTTGTCTTTGCGGTGTCATTTATAGCTGTCATTTTAGGTGTACATATTACCGAATTAGATACAAATTGGTGCTTTCTTCTAATTATTGCCGTGGGGTTCAGTATATTGAGTTTATATAGTCTCAGAGCGCACTGTCAGGATAAAAATAGCCATGTCTGTGTACTTGTGTTGGGTGATATTGGACGTAGCCCTCGCATGCAATACCATGCAATCTCTCTGGGCAAGCATGGATACAACGTCTCTTTTGTTGGTTTCCTTGGTAAACACATTTGCTGTTAATATGAAATTTTGTAAAATATAGTTAAATCGTTTGGGACAAATATGCTTAACCAGCCCTAAGTTGCAGCTTGTAGAAGGGACCTAGTCATATTGTAAACTTAACTTTGCAGGTACTAAACCGCACGAGGAAGTCATTGCAAATGAAAAGATAACAGTCATTCCAATTTCCGAGGTCAAAGGACTGACAGGTAATTGGTTCAGTTTTGTAGTAGGCCTTATTCTTTGTCACGAAACCAATTCCTTAATTCCGACTACTCAACACTTTGGACACCTAACAGATTTACTTAACACTCCATGTATCTTAAACCTTTCCTCCAGTGAGATGCTTAGTTTTTCATAAATGATCAAAGGCTCGACTCAGATACATAGAAAATTGTCAACACTGTATGTATTACCTATGATGTTCACGACACTACATCAGCTGTCAAAACAGGAAGCATTGGGGAAGGCACACATTCACTGCAGCTTCATTTGGTTGTCTGTTGTCAGTCAAAATTTGGGGATAGCCATATATGTTCCAGTGTGACATTCCACAATGACATTTTTCACTTGCCCACCCTTACTTAAATTAGTGTACCTTCTGCATGTCTGCTTTTTCAGTTGGTCCAAAGATTCTAAGGTATGTCACCAAAGTGGTTGTGCAGTCTCTACAGCTTCTTTATACTCTGGTGAAAATCAAACATCACTCCCATGTTCTCATGCAGGTATTATTATAACATCTTCAGTTAGATACCATTAATTCAAGATAGTATATTTTTAATATACTGTATGGCATTATAATGTTTTGTGTTTTCATCTTCAGAATCCTCCTGGATTGCCAAGCATTGCTGTTACATGGCTAGTGAGCAGTTTGCGTGGGACCAAGTTTGTCATCGACTGGCATAACTATGGATACACAATAATGGCTCTCACCCATGGACAGAGGCATCCTATTGTTCGGTTAGCAAAATGGTGAGAAGGTTTCTTTCTAGTACATAGAAAATCTCATTTTGCATTGCTTTCTTTTGTAGGTACAGTATGTGTTTTTTCGGTGGCAAAGGTTCTGACCGCAATCAATTATGTAATCTAGGTATGAGAAGTTCTTTGGCCGGTTTTCTTCCTATAACCTCTGTGTCACTCAGGCCATGAAGGAAGACCTCCTCAAAAACTGGAACATTAAGTGAGAATTCAGTTTACAGAAAGTTCACCTTATTCAGATTATACTCATGTTTGCAGCCACTGAAGTATTATTAATATTACCTCAATTTACACTTTTTTAGGGCAACAACTCTATATGATAAACCACCACTAATATTTAAAGAGACACCATTGGAACTCCAACATAAACTTTTCATGAAGATGGCCAAAGTTTACCCACAGTTTCAACCGAGGTATATTTAGTAAACAATAAAAAACAAAACAAAAACAAGAACATATTTAACCTGGACACTTTTGATATTGAATAAACATCTGCCAGCCAAGCAAAATTTTGTTGATACAAAGTGCCGTTCTTGTATTCAGTTTGTATCATTGCCTTCCATTTAGTTGTGAGTCCAACAATGATGATGTGGAGCTGACGGCTTTTACACAATACAGTGAAAGCACTGGCGTTGTCAGTCTCATTGCAAAGCCGCCTGCTCTACTGTTGAGCAGCACCAGCTGGACAGGTCTGTGTTGACACTTTCTGATGTAGCTGATGAGAATTAATCTAAATCATGAAAAGCTTTTTAAAGTGCATGTTTAATTAAATGTTTGTGCTCTTTTTCAGAGGATGAAGATTTTTCTATTCTTCTAAAGGCACTTGAGGGTAAGGGACTGCGCTTAACTGTTAAGAGTTTACTGTAAACATTACAAATTTATGTTATTTATAATTCGAAATCAATTTTATGACATTTATTCTGAAATTATTATTTGATTATTAATAGATTATGAAGAATTTATAAATGTGGGTGAGGGTCTTCCAGAGCTGGTTTGCGTCATCACAGGTAAAGTCTGTCATATCTTAATGGATAGAGTTCATTCACTAGAAATCTGGCTGAAACTTACAATCAAAGGTTTTGTGTTTGTGTCAGATATGATTTCTTATGTTTTTCACAGGTAAAGGCCCTCAAAAGGAATATTATAAGAAACTCATTGACTCCAAGAGTTTCAAACATGTTAAGATTTGCACTCCATGGCTAGAGGCAGAGGACTACCCCCTGCTACTTGGTAGGTTCCCCCTTCTGAATGTACTGGTCACTGACAGGATATTTCTTAGAGTTGCACTGGAAATGCAGTCAGCATGTTCCAAGTTCTAAGAGAATGTTCTGTTATATTCTAGGCTCTGCTGATCTTGGAGTCTGCCTGCACAAATCCTCCAGTGGCCTTGATCTGCCTATGAAAGTAGTGGACATGTTTGGCTGTTGCCTACCCGTCTGTGCAATACACTTTCAATGGTGGGTACTGAGAGTTGCTGAAATACTGCAATACTGCTTTTTGTCATGAGGTGTTTTTTTTTTAATAAATTTCTCATTTGTTTCAGTTTACATGAGTTAGTGAAACATGAGGAAAATGGATTAATATTCCAGGACTCAAAGGAGTTAGCCACACAACTGAAGGTACAAGAGTAGTGACAACTCACTGACTCAAGCTGAAATGCCACAACTTATTTGTTTTATGGTTATTCTCCTTACTTACAGTCTTAAACATAAGTCATCGTCTTCTTTTAGAACATAGTATAAAACCCTCTACTAAAACACATCAACCATGTGGTGAACTTCTTGTGTTGTTGTCCCCAAACAGATGTTACTGAGGGACTTTCCAAGCAGTGGGGGCAAACTGAGTCTCTTCAGGAGGAACCTGAGAGCTAGTGGCCAACAGCGCTGGGATGAGAACTGGGATCAGACGGTTCTTCCCCTACTAAAAACTGATGGCAGATAACCAACCAAATCTGACTGTTTCTGTAATGAGGTTATCTAATAGTGAGGCTTAGTGACAAACATGGGTGAGTTAACCTAGAGTATACTGTAAACCTCCTAAGAGAAGAACACAGCAGTTTTGTTTGAGTAAGCAGTGTGTTTCTTAATAGAAGGGCACTATGATGTGGAGTTCACCTCTTGCTTGTGCACTCATCCAGGTTTGTTCCTAGTCCATGTACTTGGAATATCCCCAAACGTTTAGTTTCTTCTCTGATGACATTCCTTCATTTACAAGGGCAATATATCTACCATGTGTAAATAATGTAAATACAAGCTTTATATCAAAGAAACAATGCATTACAGACACACATCTGCATACAATGCAACATCTCTCATTTACAGATATAGCTTTATTAATTCTATTGTGGAAAGTCTGTTATATGGGAAGATTTGAGTTGTAGGACCTGTGATGATGGAATGTTTCACCCCAGCATTTGCTGAAATAAAAAAAGGATATTTTTAACATGTGTGTCAATAAGTGGAGCAATGCAAAAAGCAAAAGGTAGTCTACACACTCACCAAGCTGTTTTTTGAAAAAACTGTATGTTTCTGGGTTGCGTACTGTAGAGGCAATGTAAACATCTGGTTGGCTGGTCATCTTGGAACACTTCAGCACCCTGCCCAGCAGTGATACCAGACAGTCTACAATGTCAGGGTCATATACCACATCTGTTTTAACAGCAAAAGCAGGAAAAATTACATTATTATACAGCTTCTCTTTTGTTTACTTTTCATTAGTTGGAGTAAACAGTGGCTCAATCCTAGCCAGGCTGGCGTCGCCTAGTGCTTCCGCTCAAATTCTTTTAGCTCCACCACTGCATCAGTGAGCCAGACGTAAGCTTCGATTTGCATCGTCTCTGAGCTGGGACCGGCCAATCAGCAAACAGAGGGCGGGCTGAAAGTGGTAACGTTGAATTCAAACAGTGCATTCCAGTGCATAACAGATGTCATGACCAAACAGTAAGCGACTGGTTAAAGCAGAATGTATCTGCCCAATGTCGAGCGAATACATGCCAACTGATAGATTTCAGAAGATTTGAACAGTGAAATTATGTGAAAGTGGCTGATGCATCAGGCTGGCTTTCTACCTGCTGCAATGACTGTGTTGGCGTTGATGTCTGTTAGCTGGTCCTCTGAAACTTCTGCCCAGTCCAGTTCCTCAACACCTACTGATACATCTGACAGATTGTGGCTGTTGAGCGCAACATTTGTGCGCAGTTTCTGCAGTACACTGGGGTGGCAGTCGCTGAACACATACTTTCTAGGCTTACAGGAGTGACACACTGCTATGCCTGTGAGTCCAATTCCACTGCCCAACTCCAGCAAAGTCCTGAAGGGGAAAGGTTAAGAAATGGGAGCGGAATGAATGACACCAATGTATGCATAAACAGTAACAATTCATCAACTACACCATGGCAATTGCAATATATGGAACACGTCACTGAGATACATCCTGAGACTCACCGGTCTCTGAATACCTGTGGATTTTCTAAGGCCCACTCAGTTAGATAAAGAGCAGCCTCCCATGTCACCAGCCCTGTAGTGCCTTCAGATATTACGGCTTGGCTCTCTGTCAAACTCACTGCATTCCCTGATGGCTGACAATCAAAATATGTTTGTGAAGGGGCCATGTAGCTCAAAAAAGACTATGTGCCAATGCAAAGGGTCCATTTGTCCATTGCCCTAAAGAAATCTTACCAGAAAGTAACTTTTGTAACATGTGGATTCTTCTTCCAAACCCAGAACTTCACTCAAAGCATCATAAAGTTCATCCAATGGTTCTGTTGTGGTAGATTCATGCTGACAACATTTGACAACATTTATCAAAATAATAATCTTAATCAATAATCTTGAACATTAATCTTGATTGTTAAAATTAGTATTAGCAACAAAAATACAACAAAGCACAAGTACAACGGAAACAGACCACTTTTATCAGTTCTTGAAGAAAGAGTCTCCGATATTTGACTGCTGGCGGATGCGTGAGACAAACTGTGTGAAGACAAGTCTACAAGACAGAAAATGAATTCACATGAATTTCTCATTGAAGGCTAGCCTGCCATACTGTATCTTAAACATAGGCCTACAAACCTGATTTAAAATGTCGAGAATAAGCTCTGATGGCCGCCCATTCTTGAGTTCAGCTTCAAGCAACTAAATAATAAACATACAATCAAATATAGACGAATTGCATACCATCATCATCATCATCATCATCACTGACCTGTTCAATGACCAGAAAAGGAAAGCATGATGCGTTTACTTACATTCCATGGGAGAGAATTTAACCGACACATTGCTAAGAACTGCACCCTAAAGCATGAAACGATATTTTTCATTTGGCTGGTATCATCTGCGGAATTAAGTGAACCAGTAGCGGTCTCCATTACTCTTTACAAGACTGTTCACTTAAACCAAGATAGAAACCTGTAGCAGGGTTTCACGTGCAATGTTGTACACCGACAACAGTTCCCTATTACCCGGAACGGTTTATTGGTGCGCCAGACAGCCGCGTTGCTACATAGTAAATGTAGTTTTTTACTGGCCGTTCGCTCTGAAAAGCAGTGTATAGTTTTATTTATTTGACCTCCACAGCTATTGCTTTCAACTGCCTCCGTGGGTATTGGTGTATATATATAGCCACTTATATTTGAGCATTTAATATAGACTACATAGCAAAAAGACACATCATCGCCTTCCAATTTAGCAAGGTTGCATGGCCAGCAGCACTGTATTTTAACCTCACCCCTGTTATCAATCGACTCAGGTCATTATCTGGGGTTGAACACTGCTCTTGTGGTTTTCATAATCCCGCTCTTTTTGCTGCCTTGTCATGTGAACCAACCTTCTGAAACAGTCATGTCTGTGATCTTTCAAGGGGAAGATAACTCTGACTTCTGCTGAAGGAATTGGGGGTAAGAACAACGCTTTCTTCGGATTAAATGTTAATAAAAATGCAGTA